>JACCGJ010006620.1:0-26102 GCA_013407085.1 Atriophallophorus winterbourni | reverse complement strand
TGTGTAAGGGATGGGGATGTGAGCAACACATTACTTTGGTTATCCATAAGCGCCTCGAGTGCTTAACCAAGAATCACTTTGTGATTCAGTGTTTGAACATCGTGGTTCTTTTTAAGAACCCCTATATAACAGTGGCATACAAGTTTAACTTTGTTTACTTCAATGTTTCTTTATTGTAACCCGAAACGTCCAACATCTAGGATAGGAGTGAACGACTGTCTATCTTGCGCTATTAAATTTATTGCCTGAAAAATAAATCAAAATCAGCTTTTAAAGACTATTTTTTGAAATTTTTCATGGAAAGAAACGGATTCTTATTCTTTTATATGGAGAATAAGTTTATTACTCATTAGCACATTGATTCGTTAGAGAAACGTCAGTTTATTATCTGCAAAAAGATCTTCCCACCATCACTCGCCCAGCTAACAAGGCAGGTACGAAATAGCAAATTAACCGCTTCATCTTCCATTTACTCCAACACTTTCACATAAACTGACTTTCCGACCTCGTCGTTCAACTTCCATGCACTAGCTTCGCTGAGTCACGGGATTAATTTGGAACCAACGAAACGTAATTAGCTCGCAAGCAATGGACACAATGGAAAAGTCAATTAGGGCAGATGTGTTATCACCCGGATTCATACTATACATATTAGATGAATTTACGGGCGCCAAACGTTGAGATAGTTCGTTGGAATGAGTTCGGGTTTAAGATGAATGTGGGTTGCTATTAACTGGCCTGAAGAACGTGAGCGATATAACAAATAAGCTCGTTTACACGCATTTCCATCACACACACACGCTCCACGAGCGGTTTCGTGCTGTTCGCATTCATTGGGATTGGAAAGTAATATTAGCAGGATCAACATGAAACAGTGAAGGAATGGAACACATGTTGCGCTCGTATGCTTCTGCTGGATAAGGTTGGTAATACCAATAGAATATAACCCCATCTTCATATGATATATGGGCCAATTGACCACACGCGGTATAAATGCATGATTAAATTAAGTACTCTGAGATATATTTTTGACCTAGCTCATGTCACCCTGACCATTTCCACGAGACCAGCGCTAACTGATCAACTTTGTCGTTGTGAGGTTTCACCGATGTTGCATGTTTATAAACAATTTTCTCCCATTTATCTCGCAAGCTAGACTACAGGTTCTAGTCCACAACCCAATGTGATTGTGTAAATTACATAATTTTCCATTAAATGTCATCCGTCAGATAGGCCTTATTCCCCAAAATCGAAAGACGAATCTTAGGTAGCAAAAAACGAACAGTAATCATTGAAAATTTCAACGCATTGAACAAGAAAATGTAGATACACTATGTAGATACATAATTAAGATGCTAGGATTAAAAGCAGTGCACTCTTGTGATCACACTCCAATGCCGACTTCCTATAACTTGTGTACAAATTTACCGAAAAATACCACGAAGCCTATGCATGATAAGATTTGCACGAATAGCACTTCAAGAATATTTGACACTAGCAGCCAAACATGTGCCATTGAAGTTGTTCCGAATTGATTCCGTTTCATGAAGTTTGAGTCCAGTATTGTTTTAATTGCATGTGTTATGCCTATGTCCACGAAACATTGATTTGTAAGTTCACACGGTTCGTTATTCGATCTTGAAAGTTTTCACCTCCTAAACTTAATAGTTTGTTTCCGGTTTTTGCTCGAATTAGATATATATATTTTACTGTTATAATCTGAGTTTACATGGGTCATCAATTCTCAATTCATCCATGAAATTTCCACATTTTAAAAATCCCACCGAGCCCTTCCAAACTTATGTGACTTGTAAGACACGTATTTTGGCGAGCTTCTAGCGAAATGCAGTCATTCACTTCCCAAGCTCTATAGAAACAACATGAATTTATTTAGTATTATTTTAAGAGAAATTCGTTTGCAGATACCCTTGCGTTTGCAAATGTTCCTCTTATTTGGAATAAGTAACAAAGACGAGTATAACGACGTTTGCTAATTTTATCGTAAAATCTACTGCCGCGGAACTAAAGAAAAAACTCAAGGGAAATTCGCTTTGGTGAACACCACGTACATGAAATTTAATGAAAGTTTGGAGTGTGTCCATTGTAAATGTTCTATCGATATTGAAGAAACCAAAGATATTATAATCATATGCAATATATCAAGCGGTTTGTTGATTGATGTTTTTAACTCGAAATGAACATGCGCTAGGTTCCCAAGAATTATATTATCAAATTATTCTTGTTGCTTTTTTGGCCAATAAATTCCTTGAATTATCTTGAATTACTTACACAATATTATTGGCTAATGTCTCTTGGGTTAAACGTCACGACGATTAGCGTTATGTGAATTGTCACAGTTTAACATGATAATCGTTCTTTTAATTTTATGCATAAGTATATAAATGATGTAATTTTTTATAAGATTTACATACAACCGTGGTCCATAATTTAAGCTTCAATAACGCTATTTCGTTTCCTTAATCGAATGTGCATAATTAACATGAAATCGAAGCTCCAACGAAACTAGTTTGGCAAATATGGTCTCCTTGGCTCAATGAAGATGTATAACCCATGCATCCAATTGATCACCACTCGATTAAACCAATTCTCAGCATCCGAAACATGCATTACGAAGAAAAGATAGCTCACCGGAATTAGTTCGACTTTCCCTATCAGCGAACATATGACATATTATAATAATTTACAAAATAGTTCATACACCAAGCCAACTCTTGCAGGGACTCTTCACGCGAAGGGATACACGGAATTATCAGACCCGTGATTAAAGTCTAGTGGTGACCCATTGCCGCCTAAATTTTTGAAATTATTTTTATTCTCTCCGTGTCTATTTTACTAGGAAAATGTTTGGTGATTGCAATAGAAAAATACCTTCGATTTTTCCATTGTATTTTCTCGGGCGATTGCTGACGAAGATTAAGATTCATGCTACTTAAAGCGCGCAGAGCGTGCGTATGACATTGATAAGAATTCAAACTACCTATCATTTGCCTCCCATTTTAAGCCACCTTATTCGCGATCCATAAGCAACTATATAAGCATTTAAATGTTATTTAACCATTTATATTTAGCTTAAAAACTTTTCGGAAATCCGAAGAATGTTGTTGTTGGCCTCCTTCTGTCGATGACGACCATGGATGTACATCAAATTCGCATTATTTTTCACTTTCGTTCGCATTCGTTGCTTTATCTATTCACGATATGTTCAAGATACGACGGATGCTTCGTAGTTGCAAAGCATTCAGCTCCGTTTGTGTCTTGCGTGGGTAGTTCCGGTTTCACTGTCGTACTGTAAAGCATTCAGTACGCACGCGCTGTAAAACATCATCTTTGTCTTTACAGTCAACTTGCGGTTAGCCCAAATACGAGTGTTCAATCGGGACAAAATGACATCTTCTCTGTCAATCCGCTAATCAATCTCCGTGTCTACCAAAAGGTTATCCGCTATGGTTGAACCAAGATATGTGAAATGATGTGCTGGTTCAAGCTGGCAGTAACCAACATTGCTGTTAGTCCAACGTCTTTGCATGCCGACGAAAAACAGTCCATTAGTGACTGGAGGTGTTCTTGAGAGTGAACAATAATGGCAGCATCATCGGCCACAGCTGGTTACGGATTAGCACATCCCGTACTTTGGTTTTTACTCTCAATCGGTTCCGGTTGAAAAGCTTGCTAACATCTCATGTGCGTAAGTAAATGCCTTATGTATTCGTTATAAAAGCTTTCTTTAGAAGCAGAGCAAAAAAATGCTGAACAACATGGGAGGAAGAACACACCCTTGTTTGACGCCTCGGCGAATTTCAAATACTTCTGAAATGAGTGGAACCAAATAAGGAATTTGAGCTATCAAGGGAGCAACCTATCAGATCAAGCAATTTGAGAAGACCCTCCATGCTGACGTAGTCGATTGCCTTCGTTAAATCAATGAAAACAGCGTATAATAGCATACGCTGTTCCGGACAATTTATTGAAGTTGTATCAGTAAGAAAATGATGTTTACGGATGATTTTTCCTTGCGGATGCCACATTGAGATTCTGAGTAAATTCTATCATCTAAATCTTGTAGCCGATCTGTACAACTTTAGCAAACGATTTGCCTATAACATTCAGAAAGGAGATTCCTCTGTAAGTGTTTCAGTCGTTTCTATCATCCTTATTTTAAAATAGCGTGATGATCTTCGTGTCTAGCATCTCTTGTGAGACACACTCCTCCCTCCAGCCTGGAAAAGCAAATGACGAAGAAGCTGTATTAATTCTATTCTTCAACATTTGATGTACTCAGGTGAAATTCTGTCGTCAACAGGGGTCTTTCCATTCGCTAAGCGGTCGATTGCCCTTTTGAAATCGTCAAGATTAAGGAGAGTATCTAGATGTTCAATGGTTGGCAACGACTCAATATGTTCAAGTTCATGCGGTAAAACCGTACTGTCCCTAGAGTAGAGAGAAAAGTGCTCTACCCATTTTTCCATTCAGGGTCCAAATCCATTTGATACCACTGCTGATTGGTTCTGCTGCTTTTAGTGGGCTGTTTCGTACGGCAAACCAAACTCCATGCAGCCGATTGTCATAAGAGCCCCTCCCTTTCAAAAATGTGTAGTCCCTTTCTGTAAGCTAACCTGTGTCTGTAATCGCGTCTCTCACGTTGACCTTCAAACTTTTTAACTCATTGTTAATCACAGCTGATTTTCTTACGCCTCTGATATCCGAGACGTCGTCATGAAATCCTGGGAACATGGACAGTACGTTCCGGGTTCCCAGTTTCAGAGCTGAACTTAGTTGTTTAGTAGTTCGTTTGGCTGGTGCGAAAAAACAGTCTGCAAGTCGTTTGATTAATAATTCCCATGCACCAAATGAGGATAGCAGACCGTGGCAAGACGGTACCTTATTGACTGTGGGCTACACAGCTTGAGGCCGGCGGTAGCCGTGAAATGATTTCTGAAAATCTCTCCCATTGTCGGAAGCAGCCCCTGGCGGGGATCTCTACGCCAGTCGTGTCAGAGCTTTTAACCGTTATCTGTTGTTTCCTGTGTCATTATTCATAGAAGCGGAATGAAGTGTCCTCTCCATTTGTGCGTTGAGATTTGTGTCAGGTCATTTGAATATGGAGAACTAGCAGTTGCCCATGTAGCAAGTGCTGACCTATCCACTACACCTCTGGAACCAAGGGAACAGCTAGGCTTATACGTTTTGAAAACGACGCCATCGCAGTAGTTGGCAGGTCAAAGTTGAATACAAATTCGAAAAGCCTAACGGAACTCCGGCTCCGGATTTTTCTTCGAGGTTGACTCCTGAAACCTTTTCCATCATTGGATGTATCCACAACGCAGTGGATGTTTGAAATAAGTGTTTTCCTTCCCCTAGGTGAACCGCCTTCATGGACGCACGAGCTCCACCTGTCAGCCGCTGATTTAAGTATTTAACGATTTTGATCATGGCACTATCAACTAAAACGCTTGCGTCCAACTGTTGTCGATTTACTGTCAAACGATGATTTCTCGATGTCATTGATTGAAAAATTCAGATGAGGGGATAGTAATACTGTGCCATAAACTAAAACGTTTATCACATATGCACTTTGGAACAAGGACATTTCTTTCCAGACCTTCACGCATGCCAATCAACTCGTTGAGTTAGCTGCAGACAGTGCGCTCATATACTCACGCACGAACTGCCATGTATTACTCTTTCCGCTTTGGTGAAATTGAATTCGCGGCATTTACTACACGTTTGCAAAACATGCACCCAGTAGTCAAAAAAGAACCTGTTTTCGTAGATATGTATAAACAATAAATTCAAAAGCCACAGCAACTTGATAAAATGCTTTGACGCCGAAAGGCAACAGCCGAAATTTTTAAAGATCACACCCACGTTGATCGTTTTGACCAGTGTCGAACTACAGTAGACCGAAAATGGCGCACAGTATTCATTAATTTCTCTATGTCTCTGAAACGCAAGAACATCGAGCAGTACGTAACTCTAAACTAAATAACGCCAAACGGCCGTAGTCTGGCAAATATCAACGCTTCTTCAGTAGAAAGAAATATATCCGATCTCTGAGTCTAGTGTTAAAAAAATACAGACTCGAGGTACCGATCGTCAATAAAGCAGATTCCAAGTAAGATATTTTCAAAATTATCAATCTTCACAACTATATCGTACACAATACAGCATTCAATGATGCATCAAACCTATAAAATGAGGAGTTGTTGGATGCATTTGCTTCGATAATAACACATGTGACTTCAATCATGCCAACTCAGAACTCAGAACTCAGACAGTTTTATGGTAGAAAAAGCAGTAAGCTTAACAATAACCATAAGACGACAGGTATATGGAGTAAAAATATATAATCTCTCAAACCTCAATAGGGACAGTCACATACCGCATGGTTCGTTAAATACTCATCGAGTTTAGAAGCGAAAACCGCAACAGATTCCAATCTTGTGCTTTCTTCAGGCAAAATGTTCCAAGTGAAACAAATTCTTACCGATTTAAAATTTCGACTAATATCCAATCGAGAATGCGGAATGCTTAAAGCATTTGAATGTTTTCGTGTTCGAGTAATGCCATTGGGCTTTAGCAAGTGTGTAAGGGGATGGTTTTGAGTATGCACGATGTTGAATGCCAACAGGAGGTCACTCTGTATCCATCGTTGGGCAAAATCGTGTAGATTTAGTTTTAACATTCGCTCTTTAAAAGGCAAATTTCTATGTAGGGAGATCAACTTTTTCGCCCGATCATTAATCCTGTCAAGTAGATTGATATCCTTCCTCAGCCATGGTGCCCTGGCTTGGATGATATATTCTATAACAGGACATGCATACGTATTAAGTATCCTTTTTAATAGACTCAAGATACGACAAGCTGTATTGCACACTGTCCGGCAATGATGTCCAGGCTTAAGGTTAAACGACACCCAGATACCGCTTCGGCGGTACAAACACCCGCAAAACAAAGCGGGCCAATACTATTCATCGTGTTGGCAAACGATAAACCCGAAATCGTACGCAGCAAAATCATTTTATTTGCTTATGACATCAAAGTCTGGACTAGCATACGCACCATAGAAGATTGCCAAATTCTCCAAAGAGATCTCGAAGCACTTCATAATTGGTCCTTGCGGAACTGCCTACCATTCAACATCCACAAATGTAACATGTTAAACGTTGGTAAATTATTCGAATTCACAAACTCTCTGGGATCTCAGCAACTTTCATGGGTTACTGTAGAGAAAGACCTGGGCGTGTGGATTAGCAGTAACTTGAAGTCTTCACGGCAGTGTTCTGTTGTATACAAAAAGTCCTGCCAAAGCTTAGAAGGATCTTTGGTCGTTTCTAAAAGCAGATACTCCCACGTATAATTAACACCTATATCAGACCAACAATGGAGTATGCTGTTCAAGCATGGTCCCCATGGTTACAAAATGACATGACCTTGCTGCAACGGGTATACCACCGCGCTACAAAACTGGTGACCGGGATATACAACAGGCCATACGAGGAGCGGATCGCAACACTTAACCTCTTTGACTTTTCGTACCGTCGTCTCAGGGGTGACTTGATCCTGCTTTTCAATATTCTGCATACAGTGGATCACCCACTCGAACACCTGTTTTTCAATCGGAAAGAAGCACGTGGTAGCAGATCGCAGGGCTACAGGTTAATTATTCCGCACTCCAGGTCAAATTGTCGAAGGTATTTCTTTGCTGTCAGAGTTTGTATTCTATGGAACTCTCTGCCCCCACATATCATTTGCGCAACAAGCCTGAACATGTTCAAGGCTGAACTTGACAAGCATATGTTGACCAAACCCAACCTTGCACCTGAATACACGTGCTGACTCTCCATATGGATAAAACATTTGTGTTGTTTTTAATGAATTCCTTATATTTTTAATCTGTGGTTACTGTAAAGTATTTGCTTTTTGGACCATCAAAACTTTGAATCTTCATTCATGCGTGTCTGGTTTTTCCATTTACGCGCTATAACATTGATTGACCTTTCGGCACTTCCGATCCTAGTTTGGTTAGGCGTGGCAGGTACAAAAACGTGTGAAAATTAACTGGAATTTTAAGCATGTCCTCGATTTGTAGTTTCCGTCGGGTCGCATGGGAATTGATCGATGAAGATATTTTGTTCGTCTTTTGGTCCACTGAGTTTCATTCTCTTAAGCGCTTCGCTTACATTCTCTGAAAGACCGTAGTTGATACAACTTGGTACAGTTCTCGTTAAAGTTTTTAGAATGTGTTCTTTGCCAATTTCATCCGTTAAGCATCGCTTTAACTCCGTCCATTGAATACGATATTATGGTACGATACGAGCTATGTAACTTGTCTCAGGTTTGTGCGGTGTCTTGCAAATAATTCTCCCACTTTCCGGTACCCTGGCATCTACTCCCTTGCTCACGTTTCAGACTTTGCTGTCTTTCGCTGGGTTGTGTTGTAGTTGTTCTTGAGTACATTTGCACTCCGGGTAAAGGTTGTCTCTTCCGGAGCGGTTTTTGGATAAGCTCCCAATTTCAAACACGCTCTAATGGCGAGCGTCTCATATAGCCTCTGACAACCAAGTCCAGCTCCTGGCCTGCACGCGTGGTCCTGGGTGACCCGGCGGAACTGCTTCTACCGACAGAAGAAAGGCCGAAGGCGGTTGACTGGCGCCTCCAAACCAGTTTCCTTCCGGCAGGTGGAGCTCGCAAGTTCATGAAGGCGGTCCACCTTGGGGAAGGAAAACCTTTATCTCAATCCTTCACTGCCTTGTGGCTACATGCAATCATGGAGAAGGCTTTAGGAGTCGACCTCGATGAAAAATCCCGAGCCGGAGTCCCGCTAGGCAGTCCGAAGTTGTATTCAACTTCGGACTGTCAATTCCTGCGACAGCATCGTTGTCCAAACGTATCCGCCTAGCTGTTCCTTTCGTTCCGGTAGTACCGTGAAGAGGGATCACTTGCTGCTTGGGCAACAGCTAGTTCTCAATATTGAACTGCCTTGGCGTACATCTCAACGCACCGATGGAGAGGACAATCAATTCCTCTTTTATGGATAATAACACGGAAAACAGCAGATACCGGTTAAAAGCTCTGGCTCGACTGGCGTAGAGCTCAGCACCTGGGGCTGCTTCCGACGCTGGGAGAGATTTTCCGGTCATTATTGGACGGCTAACGCCCGCCTCAAGCTGGGTAGCCTACAGTCAATAAGGTGGCGTCTCGCCACGGTCTGCTATCGTCATTGAGTGCATGGGGATTAGGAATTAACCGAAAAGTAGACTGTATTTATCCGCACCAGCGAAACGAATTACTAAACAACAAAGGTCAGCTCTGGGAACCTGGAACGTCCGGTCCATGCTCCCAGGATTTTATGACGACGTATCGAATATCAGAGGCGTAAAAAATCACATGTGATTGACAATGAACTAAAGAGCCTGAATGTAGACGTAGCTGCCCTGCAAGAGACGCGATTACCAGACACTGGTATGCTAACAGAAAGAAATTGCACATTTTTTGGAAAGGTCGAGGTTTTTGGCGGGATGAGCCTCGACTGCATGGAGTTGGGTTTGCAGTGCGAAACGACATATTAAAAGCAAGAGAACCAAGCAGCAGTGGGAGCGAACGGATTTGGACTTTAAATCTGAGGTGCATTACTGGTACCATTACGTTGATCAACGTTTATGCACCGTCGCTCTCTGCGGAGCCTGCTGAAAAAGACGCTTTTTTATCATAACCTCACAACAGTCCTTAAAAATGTGCCACAAAAACGGTGTAGTGGTATAGGTTGATTTCAATGCCAGAGTTGGTACATATTACGAGTCTCGGAAAAACCCAGAAAAATGGACAATGCCTTTTAGAACTGTGCACACAGTTCAGTCTTTGTGTCAGTAACAAACAAAACTACAGCATAAAGTCTCTTGGAAACATTCTCGCTCTAAGCATTGACATCAGCTTGATGTTATTCTTGTTAGGCGCACTAATATTGGAAGCGTACTCCTCACCAGATCATATCAAAGCGCAGACTGCGACACTGACCACTCGCTGGTTTGTGCAAAACGGAACCTTCTCCAGTCGAGATTTCACCGTACCAAATTGCATAAATTTCATGTGACAATAATTTAATGATTAAATGAAAGCGGTATGTTTGTGTTTAATCGCCTATGAAACAATAGAGGTTCAGTAGACAACGTTGAACTTTCAGGTCATGTTCGGTGGGGTCAATTACGTGATCATGAAATGTTAAAACATAGTGTAATATACTTGTTGTATTTCCTTCGGTTAATTGTAAAAGTAACGGTATGGAACCACAGGTTCGGTTTTGGATGAGAAGAACCCACAGCTCGTTGATTGAGTGAACGAGGCGCTGGAAAGCTAGTGATGTAAATTCACACTGAACGTGCTATTCGTTCCTTATACTGCCAGGCCAAACATCAAACCTACTTTTAAGTGATTGATTGAATGCGTCTCATTCTAGGCGCTGGCACCTCATCCCAGTTTGTTTGTGCTTACTGTTCTAACGAATCCGTAGCTATTTATGTTCCACCCTTCCCATCTTTTAGGATTTTACTTTTTTCATGGCTGTGTGGCCGTTAAGCATTCGGTACGTGTTACCGAAAGATATACTCTATGGTGAGTTGCAATTAGGAAGTCGACCATTGGGCAGGCAGCACTTGTGGTACAAAGACGATTGCAAAAAAGATTTGAAAACTCTTGCCATTGACCCCGGGAGTTGGGAAGAACTTACCCTTGACCACTCACATTCGAGGCATTGTGTAAAGCGTCATTTGCAAGCTGGGGAGGAGCAGATACAGCTCTTGGCCGCTGAACGCAGATCACGCCGCCGGCGTGCAACTGACGCCTAACAACAGAGTTCTGACCATCGTTGCAAGCGCTGATTAGTCATTCAAAAAGATGTAGAATATGAAAATTCATGCGACTGTGATGTACATCCATGGTCGACATCGACCGAAGGAGGCCAACAACAACATGCTACCTGTGTAATGCTTTATCAGACGGTGGTGACGTTAACTCATTAACCCCAAAGTTTTCATCCCGGTGATGATTAAACTATTGCACACTTGCCCAGCACCCATATATTAATGTTCCATTTCGATGTACAATTTTGTTTGTCGTGAGAGACTGTTGAATTTCTGCACGGTATCGTGAGTTCAAGCAAAATTCAGGCGTGCGAGGCCGTGGAACTGTCAAGCTTAGCAGAACGCGAGGCTAGACGATGAAGTTTGATGCGATCGACATGCACAGCTGACAAGTTTATATCAAATCTCGTTGCAATCGCAGTGCAACCGACGAAATGCACATTGGATGGTGACAGACTAGCGAATGGGAAGTTTTTGTTTCATCGCAAAATGTGCCACCCCATATGATTACAGTCATTAGGAACCAGCAAGGCTGCCTTAAACCTGATTGGCTAATTTTCTCGATTGACCTTCAAATTAATCACATTTTTTGTGTGCAAGCGAAAAGAATTGTGGAAAATTAATGGCGCTGCATTTAACGTGCAACACCTGGAATCATTGAAAATACTCAAAGATAACAAAAATTACAACTTCGAAGGAAAGAATAACAAGGAAATTCTCAAATCCAACCGTAAAAGTACAGAAACCATAGTAAAGATTCTTTAGTTCGCTCTCGTGGTTGAGTTTGTTGCAAAGACACTGGGGTTACATCAACCGAAAGATGTGTGTATACGCTGACCTTGGCGGCAGCGCTCATAATGGATTCTTGCCAAGGAGATATTGGCTTGTCCGCGCCCTTCAACGCGATAACATCAAACCACCAATAGCTAGAGCAACGGGGAGATCCACGTTGCTCAGCAGATTGACCATCCGGAAGTATTTCATTCAGAACCGGATCCTGGACAATGCTGTACGAGGCATTGGTTAAGGCGTCTAGACCATCATTCATGTATCCACGAAATCCCAGGAAATTCTCGTAGTGTCCTGAGGTCCTCGTGGATTTCACGTGACGCATCGCGTGATATCGACCCACGCTGGCGGCAGGTCGCGAGAGTTTGAGTTCGTGAGCGAAACATCGCGCGCTGAGCTCATCATCCTCGTTACCCCAGCCCCAGTATCGATTTGGAAAACCATTTATCTTGAAGCAAAACAGAACACGCGCAAAAAGAAACAGACGACTAATCACGTAACGGACAGAACGATGAACGAACGGGGTCAAATTTAACAAAATCGGGTTGGGAAAACTTACATGTCAGTTCTGAAGGCAATGCAAAAATGAAAATGCGGAGGAGAGAATAATGAATCCGAATAGTGCTCTGAAGTGAACTGGTGTAAACAATAATACAACGGATCGAGGAGGAACTCTAAGTATTTCGGATCAATAATTATCCTTCACTTTAAGAAACACTTCATGGGAGGGGAGTAGGTATCAGGCCATCACATTGGTTCAACTTCGTATTAAGAATATCAGCATCAAGAATAATAGAGGCGATGGCGGATGGCGTTACAACTCCGAAATGAAAAAAATCGATGAGGTAATGCCAGTCGACACTTTTGGGGACACCACTGGTGTTCACCCGAACGGTTGATGTGTTTAAGAACTCTAAAAGACGTGTCGGGAATCCGAAAGCTGACCGCGAGAACAAAAATATACAGCGCGTACGTTGTTTTCGGCCATGGATATACATCACAAGCGCATGGTTTTATGCTCCACAGCTTTAGGATGACGAGACAGTCTGATTCGGCAGTAACAATCTTTCCTGAAGCGCTCACTGCGATAGCCATTACTCGGTGGATCGACGTCAAATGCATGTCGGCGGTGTGATCTGCGTTCAGCAGCCAAGAGCTGTATCTGCCTTGCCCCAGCTTGCAGACAACGCTTTACACAGTGCCTCAAAAGTACGTACTAATTGCTAAAATGGACATCACTGAAACCGGAACCATCCACGCAAGATGCGAACGGGAGCTGAGTGCTTTCCATTTACAAAGCATCCATCGTAACTTGCACATAACGTGGAAGGACAAAATAGCAAATGCAGAAGTGCGTTCTAAAGATGATCAACGGAGCATGTTTACTCTGCTAAGAGGGCGCAAAAATTGTGCCAATAAAGTGATTAGTTCGATCCTAAACCATCGGGTCGACAAGAGCTACCGAATAAAACCCGAGTATGCCTTTCCCGTGATTTACACAGTTCCCCTAAACGTCTCACGAGGACTTAGTCGGGGCATTTTGATGACGCAAGTCGAATACGCTCATAGACTACTGAATTGTGTCTTCACAGGACTAAAGTTCGCGAAAGAAACAGAAATCAACAGGTGCCTACCGTTCGTGGGTGTCCCTCAAGACAAGTGTCTATCGGAAGCACACATATACGGAACAAATCCTAAACTTCAAAAGCAAGCATCCGATTGCACTCAAAAGGAGCTGCGTACGAACGCTGTTTAAACGAGCGCAGACTCACTGCAACTCGTCTGAAAACCTGATAGAGGAAGAAAGATACCTTTTTCAAGGTCCTCGAAAAAAACGGTTATCCGAAGAACTTTATACTGAGATACAAATCGCTAAGAAGCTTTTCTACGGAGCAACCAAACGCACAGCCCAGAAAATTTTAACCATATATTGAGAAACTTTCAGAAATCGCTGCAAGAGTACTGCGACCACTTGGAAACAACGTTGCACACAGACCTACGCGAACAATCCGCAATCAGCTGTGCAAATTGAAAGATGGCTTGAAGTAAGAAGACAAAACAAACGTGGTCTAAAAAATCCCATGCGCGGATGGTGAGATGCATTACGTGGGACAAACTGGAAGGAGACTGGGTAACAGACTGAGTGAACACCAATCAGCGGTAAGGAGGTACGATTACAAATCGCCACTATCAATTCACGCTGACCAAGAAGCAGATTAATTCAACTGGAACGGAACCAGAGTAATTGCAATGGGACGCATGAGCAACATACGGCAATTCCTCGAAGCGTGGCACTCCACAACGCGGTCATTGAATCAACACGTTCAATTGGACGACATATATGTGCCAATGAGGAACCGAAAATTAAGCCGTGTGACCTTGAGAACAACCAATGACGAAGAAAGAAACAGAACCGTCAGCGTAGAAAAATCAGAAAACAAGACGATTACGAAAACTATGCAAGAAGCTCAGCTGACGATGTTATCTAGCTTGATGACAAAACGTCCTACTGCAACAATGGCAGCCCAAAGAACACAGAACGCACAACATTTTGATGACGTCGGAGGCAGCAACATTGACCGAACCAATTTAAATATCACGTGACGTTTAAAGTCATATTTTTTATTAATGAGTAGTATATGACGTTCGAAAAGCAGGACGACCGGTTTCGCGATTATTGCCGCTCATCAGGTATGTGTATCCGTGACCTGACATTCGAACGCCGTTCTGACTTTGTGCTAAAACCCATTTACTTGCGATTTCGAGGATAAATCCTCATTTGCAAATAAAAAGTTGGCTTTCAAGTCGTGCTTTTCGATCGTCATATACTACTTATTAATAAAATCTGACATTAAACATCATCATCATCACGAAGCACAAGTCTGCAGCCACACAAAGTGCCAAGCAATATGAAGTAGGAAAAGCAGATAAGCAACCGCGTGAAAAAGGGAATGAAAGCAAGCGGAATATGCAAAAGCAAATGAGCAAAAAACAGCTGGTTTTTGTAGTTTCACGGCATGCGATTTTGTGATTTTTTATATAAAATAATACCGGATTAAAAAATTATGACACATAACAAAATACACTGCCGCCACCGACTTTGGTTTGCAGCAATATCTCGTAAGGTTTCCAGCCAAGTATAAGGTGAAGCTTTTGGACCCCACCCTGGCAAATGAATACGCCCAACTGAGGCTCGCGTTACGGTGAGTTTCTTCATCCCAACGCGCCACGTCATGGGCTGGCGACCCGACCCTTTCTTCCAGCTTCTGTCAGGCTCTGCGAATAAGGCGCGGTATGGTAAACGGTGAGGAGACATTCTTAAAACATGTCCCAACCATCGCAAGCGAGCAAGCATCAGCATTTCTCTCAGTCCGTGGCCACCTGGTCCTAACACCCGCTGGCAGACATCTATATTTGTAACACGATGCTGCCCCTAAATGCGAGCAATCCTACGCAGGCAACGGGTGTCAAAAACAGAAAGCCGACGGACATCTTCCGCTTGGATAGACCAGGTTTCGCAGCCACAAAGTAGTGTAGCACGCACCACTGCGGTGTACACTCGGCCTTTAGTATGGAGTGAAACATCGCGTCGACAGAACTGAAAAATGTCATCCTCTGCAGCACTCTGCCGAGTGTTGAAGACATGAAATATCCACGGTAAATAAGCTCTTAAACTGACACATGAGTCAAAAAGGGTGTACTCACACTGAGACCCAAGGACAGAGTGTGCAACCGTCGATCAAATGTTGGAGGTGCGGTGGTGTAAAGTTGAAGTCATCATGATATGAGATGAAGCTGGTACAAGGGTTGACTATTACGAAAGTTTGTCAAGCACGTGATTTGACGGCAATCGACGAGAAACTCACTTTGAGAACATTCTCCTTCGACAACGACGAGACTCCACCCGCGTAATGTTCAAACGGGACGTGAAATCGAAATTCATCCACACCGGCAGCCAGGTGACGTAGAGATTCATCGCAAATGTATAAATTGGCCGAGTTCTCTGGTAACAAATCCACGTCGTGAAATATGAAACAATCCACGGTCGGGTCTCGAATCAGCGCTTCCCGGACGCCAATGTTCAACAACAGACCCCGGTTAAAAGGGGTCTCTCCGAGCTAATTAGGATACAAATGAAATGTAGATAAATAAGGCAACACGTTAGAAGGATAAAACCGTACAAATTTGTGCTCGCATACTTTTGGATTTTATTGCTCGCTTTATTGACGGATCTAGACGGTTCTTATATCATTGAACTTGTCTCATCTTCCTCATTCGGAATATACTATTTTCAAGTCTGAGAGACGTGAATCCTTGACAATCAAAATTTTCCAGTTTCAACTCAAAGTTTTCCACGCGTGCAACATTGCTTCCAATCCAGAATAACGCAACGACTCGGATACCACCAGCAAGATCTCGCTATTTCGTATTTACTGACAGTTAGTTCAACACTGTCGGATCAAATCTCACAGAACAGACCCGCTTTACGTGAAAGTGTACTGTCCGTTGGATCGCACTGCATCACATCCACTCTATCGAGAGACACCGATCGATAAACGACAGCTCGCCGAGTGTATTGACTCGCTCTCGCAAAATTGTAACGATGACCGACAACGTGACCTGACGACGAGGCTTTTAAAAAGTGCAAACTTTGTCAAAAGTTGTTGAGTCCCAGATCGCGTCAAGTTAAATGTTACTTGTGTTCAATTGCTATTCATGCGAACTGTGAAAAGTATTTATCACCTGAAACTGTGACTCTAATTAATAATGAAAAATTACCAGGCATCTGCTATATATATAATCCGTGCAGATTGAAAGTAACTAGTGATTTATCAAGAGCCGAAAATATCTGATTCAATTATGCAGAGACGCGTGTTCGCTGTAGAGGCGAACCTTAAATGGCTTGAAAACACTTTAGAGTCTTTCCAAACATTTGCGTGTCAGAAAGCACTGAAACCAGTTCTAAACGCAGTCCCTAATCACATTAACCGCAAGTCTTACAGGGAAGCGCTAACTACTACGGAAACGCTGATTTTTCCAGAAATCGACCAAAGTCCCTTCCAACAGCTCGGTACGACCAATGATTCTGTGATTCAGACCAGTAGTCAAGTGAACGGAAGTGCTGAATTATCGAAAGATGTGCATAAGCTAAGACAAAAGAGTTTGAACACTAAAATTCCCCAAAAGTAAAGAGGCACAACAGCCTTTCGATAGATTTTACCAACGACGTCTAAGCACATTAACATGTTTTAGATATCTACGCCGCTACCAACAATTACATCACGGATACTTGAGTTACGCATTATATCATACAAACTAACTTCTTGTAGCTTCGGTTTACACCGACAGTGATATTGAAAGGTGGAGAGCGGCGACTGTGCGCTTCAATATTTTTCGATAATCACTGATAATATCTCAAAAGGCATCGAAGCGTTGATGAGAAATAAATAAAATATTAGAAGACGCGACCGTGTAAGCAATAAGACGAATAAGAAAGTTGTTGAAATCCAAAATTCATAGCATCAAAACAAATTACCTGCTCAATGACATAAATTGTATAGGCCAACTTTTGATGTTGCAGAAACGTGTGCAGACGATGCAGAATAGAAATTAATTGCGAGGGCCGATTACGATACGGGATCAAGACGGCCACATTTTGGAACGGACGACATCCCTCTGGTTTCCAAGAACCTTCACAAACCATTGGAAATGTATTCATCAAGTCCAAAAATGTCAGCTCCGATTCACGGGGAGTAGATTTCGGTTGAAGGTTAGTGAGATTTGGGCAACATAGCGCTAAGCCAGAAGAATCCTTCGAATTACAGGAATGCCAGGGATAAATGCCCAACGGATCGCTGAACACTACGTGACTGAATTGGCGACGTAGTACCATACAACCGGTCGTCACAAGAAAGAAGACGATGAATAGATACTTATAACTGTACAATTTCAGATGCCGTAAAAGTAATCCGCACACGGTGTATAGTTTTGAAAGACGATAACGTAGCAGAACCATAATATCGACGTCTGTGAAATTATTAGGATGTATGCGAGCTGATATGATGATAAAACACAGGATACGAGCGTTTAGTGAAAAAAAACGGGAAAAAGAAGCGGGGAAAACGTTTTGCATGTATATAAAGAATGGATTGGTCAGAAAGCTTGCAAGTGACTTTGTATCAGTATCAGTATCACAGGGCGATAGTCAACCAAGTCAAAACGAGTGCCCAGATTCTTTCAGAGATGTGCTTGAAAACACCCGCCACCACCACCAGCATTGATTCATAGGGAGCACATGCGTGTGCAGCTGTGAATAAAAGATGGGAGAGGTCGCATCACCGAAAGGTGAGAGAGTTAATTCATGTTGCGTGTCCAATCGAATAAAAAGACGATGGACAGCAGTTAATTTCAACAAAAACGGAAAAGAAGTGCTTTTTGATTCAAAAAGATTTTCCCAATATTTTCATTTTTGACAATAAATAGGAATGGATTTAATCTTAAGAGTGATGCTCCCAAAAGCGCACCTACCATTGTTCATCCAGCCCATGTTTGAACGCATTCACTGAAGTTATCGAGATTAGTTCTGCGGGAAGTGAGTTCCACGCGCTCACTACACGGATGCTAAAGAAGTACGTTCTGGATTTCAGCCTGGTGTGCTGTTTACTTAGCTTAAGACTGTGCCCTCGTGTACCAACCAAAGGAGAGAACCTGAAGAAGTCATCGAATTCGAGACAGCTTAATCCTTCGACAACTTTAAAGGACTCTATAAGATCCCTCCTCCAAAGCCCACGTGCAGTCTCTGACTGTGCGGCACTTTGCCTGGATCAGGCTTGTGCTTTCATACCGTACCTCCTAAGCGATAAAAGACCTAATGCTAATAAACGATTTTCATAGTTTGTGTATGCTAACCCTTCGATCATGCGAGTGGCCAGCTTCTGTACCTTTTCTAGCTGCACTATATACTTCTAGTAATACGGCCTCCAAGCCTGGATACAGTATTCTAGATGTGGCCTTACTATTGCCTTGAAGAGGGGCAAAAGTACCTCCGCTTTTCTGCAAGTGAGGCCTGAACGTAGTCGAAAGAGTTTCTTCTTGGCCCTTCAAGCCGCGAATCCAGCCCAGTAGGTATCCTGATACTCCTATGGCTGAGAGTTTGAGAAGCAAGAGCCTGTGGTTGACTGAATTAAAAGCCTTACTAAAGTCGAGATAGAAGTCTTCTACCGCTATACCATCCTTTTAGTGACCTCGTTTAGAAAGCTCAACAACTTAGTCAGATATGACCTACCTTTTGGGAATCCGTGTTGTGCGGCATTCACTTGATTGTGGTTAGGTATCCACAAATTTTATCGCGGATCAACCTTTGCATAACCTTCATAGTACACTAGTGAGGCTAACCGGGCGGTAATTTTTGAACGCCGAAGAAGCTCCTCTCTTACGGATATGCACTACAATGGCTGCTCTCCAGTCCAAAGGAAGGGTACCCTGAGGGATGTTGTGAAAAGTTCTGTGATCGACGCAGCTAATCTATGAGCTAGCAGTCTGATCATTCATGGATGAATGTTATCGGGCCCTGCCGACTTGTTGTAAGCTAGGCTGGCCAATATAGTCTCGACATTGTGTACCTCGAATGTAAGGTCAGTGCAGAGGCGTTCAGTGAGTGCACGCTGAGGTGAGGGCACAGAGGGGTTCGAATTATCACTCGACGTTGCATGCTTTGAAAATGCAAGGAAAACAAGTGAGCCTTTTCTATGCTTGCAATGACGGCAGAGCCATCGTCTCTTCCCAAGGTACATACACCTCTTCGTGTTGACCCTTTAGATTGAACGTGGTTGTAGTATCGTTTCGGACGAGTACTGGCCTCTTGAGCTAGTCTCATTTAAAAAGAGAACTTTGCAGCACGTATCTTGGAAACAGCGATATGTCGCGCTTCTCTGTAACGGGCTCAAATCTCACATAAGGGAGTATGCTTGTAACGCCTCCATTTCGAGTTGCGGTGACATACGCTACGGGTGACTGAGGCTGACCACCATTGTGGTTTACCATTTCTGCGAACGGGTACGAGAGGAGCAAATCGATACTGAAGTTGAAGGATGTTTTTCTTGATAAGCCCCCACATCCCATCCACATGGTTAATGTTTTGCCATGGGATTAGGGCTGCTGCCTGCAGTAGGGCAGCAGGGTCGATCCTATGAAAGCATCGAGACAGCTTAAATGGGAGTTTACTAAATGACAAGAGTAACTCGCAGGCTGAGACTGCATGGTCAATTTTTCCTAGTGGTGGTAGGAATACCAAATTTTATATACCGCTTTCAGCACTTGAAATAACTCGGTCAAGAGTAGACGGAGACTTACCATCACGGAATCTAGTTGGTTCGGTTACGTGTTGGTGAAGTGCATGGGAGTGTAGCCCGTCCAGAAAGTCGTTCGCGTTCCCTGGAGAACGCGCGGTCTGATACTCCCAGTTTATTTAAAATCACTGAAGATTACAACACGTGGTGCTATGGTCACAAGAGTCGAAAGCTTAATTTTCAAAAGAGCATTTTCTTCCAAACGAGTGTTCGGACTACGGTAGACGCAGCTTACTACTATACGCGTGCATCCATGCATGAGCAAGGCAGATATTATCTGCGGTTCGTTGTAAAAGGAGAAATACTTTTCTCAAAAGGAATAGCCTTATCAATGAGGAGCAGCGCCACTTCTGCTAGAATACCAAGAGGTCGATCGCTTCTTACGGCGCTAAACCTGTCAGCTATTGCAGCTGTTATGTGGTCATCATGAGACAACCATTATTCCGTGACACACACAATTTTGTAGTGGGTGTCGTCAACTCTACAGAGGAGTTCAGCCCATTTATTGCTAATGCTACAAGTGTTTGTATAGAACAGAAGAGCACTGTCACATGGGGCCGGACTCCCGGTGTTAGGGCTACCTAAGAGCTCATTGTCCTCGGGCGTAATACACAAGGCTGTTTCGCGTATTTTGACGGCTTTATTTCATCAAGAGACAGAGCATTCATTCGTGAAACAAATGACAGCTCCTGGCATCCAGTTTCATCTTCGCGATCCGAGTCACTGCAGCTCAACCACGATTCATGGCTGGCTTGCTGAAATACCTCCACGTGGTGCCAGCTGGGTGGGCTCGGTTCTCCGAGCTCAGCGAAAGGTTCGGCGGTGGTGTCTGAGGGTGTGGTGGGTTTTCGCCTGGCAAGCGTTCTCCCTATAAAAAGCCACAAAAATCCAATGATGACATCACGACGCGGCGGATTTGACTCGCCGCTCCAAAAGTCACTGCCCATTGTCCTATCCAAGGACATTGTATGGTGCACAGGCAAAAACTGAAGTCACCAACCTATCAACGGGGTTATCGGGTTCCGAACTGGAAATTCCCAGAAAAGGGCGTATGAACCGCTTCGTCGGTCACCGGCCACCGATAGGTGCGAACCTCTCTCGCTCCACTGCCTTGTGGGTACAGGCTCGGCGTGGGACCCCCTAAACGAAATCTCCCCTACTTCGGTGTAGGCAACCGGGTAGTATCATGCCTACTTTCAACGATGCCGATGACAACGCTTTGTACCCCCCTTCTCGCTTTGTACATCTCATTGTTTATGTTGAACGGCACTATATCTGTATGACATTGTGCAAATATAATAATAAACCACGATTCATCCTCTAAAGGACGTAGCTCGACTGTGGCACTCTTCAATGTTGCAGTACAATTTTCTTGAGTTAGCGATATCGTAACACTACTGTCATTTATTGAATTTCGCCTCGGGGGCAAATGCGGTGAGCTACGATTTACACCTAACTTCGACTTTCTAGCTTTAATTCGGCTAGAAGTTTTCTTGTAACGAGGGGTGTCAGGTTGCACCACGCACTTACCCTCAACGAGGTGAAGTTTCGCAGCCTTTAAAAGAAAGTAGTCGCGATCGCAGTGCTTTGCGAATTCGACTACAATTGGCCGCGGCAATATGGTAGATGCTTCGTTTGGGCCACCCCTCCATTTGCCAACCCGGTGAACTCGCTTCAGTGGAGTAGTCGGGCGCATGCCTGAAGCACGAAGTAGGTCGATAACCTTTCTGTGATCACTTTCCTTACGAGCCTTTGATTCTCGGATGAAAGGCTCAACTTGCGTCAAGATCAGGACATTTTTGGACCGTGTTGAGCTACCTTGGTTTTTAGCTTGCAGCGCAGCAACCACTTTTCCCAAGTTATGGGCTTCCCAGGCAAGCATTTTTGATTAAAATATCTGCTGTTTCATCAGCGTTTCTCAGGATTTCCCTTCGGTTTTGCTACGTTGCCACCCGAACGCTGGAACACAAAATATTTTGCCGAAGTTGGGAGACTATCGTGCGCCAATCTACACAAACTATTGGTATGCGAAACCTGGACCTCACGTAAAGAACACATTCAGCGTCTCCAAGTATTTGACAACCGGTGTCTCCGCAGCATTCTAGGAGTTAGCTGTTACAATCGTATGCGCACCGATGCTCTCCGAAATAAGTTGTTTGGTAGTAATGTCGATATAGAGAAGCAGATCAACCGGCATAGGTTACGCTGGTTGGGCCACGTTTTACGGACGCCGGACCACCGACTTCCGAAACAGATTCTTTTTGCGACGCCACATCCTGATTGGCGTAAATCTCGGGGTGGCCAAACCGTCACATGGCATAGGCAGTTAAAAACCCTTACTAGTAACCTTTCCAAAGTAGGCGCAGCGCGTCTTCCAGGCTGGTGTCCCCGCGATCATATATCGCAATGGTTAGTTACGCTTCAGGATATGTCCCGAAACCGTGCTCAATGGCGGTCTTGCACTAAGCATCTTCTTGGAGTGTTCGCATAACCTTGTATGTTGTCAAGCGGGGTGACCAGAAAAGCTTGTTATGATGCATGACAGTGAAACCGCAAGGAAGCTGCCGTGCTGATTTTGCTCTACTCGTTCACGAAACTTGTTTGAATGCATGTTCCATTCGAGGTGTAGGCACCTCTTCCCAGTTTGTTTGTGCTTACTCTTCTATAGAAGCCGTAACAATTTAAGTACCACATTTCCCCATCTTTTAGGATTTTACTTTTTCATGGTTGTATGGCAGTTAAGTATTCAGTACGTGCTACCAGTGTATTGCTGTCTTTGATGATTGATGATGATATTGGTATGCATTTGGTCGCTTTTTGAAAGAAACAAGTCTCTCTCCCTCTCTCTGGTTTTTGAATTAGACCAAGATTGGCCTTGTTGGATTTACTTTCTTCCACAGACAGATTTTATGAAACCGAACTAACTGAAGATTGGGCTTAAGGTCTGCTAAACGCAATAGATTATGCACACATTGGCGATCTAAGCTGCGTCGTGATTTAGCCCCCGTATAAAAGTCTCTTGTTCGTCTAGGATCAGAATATTTCTGGTCCTCGTTTTCATATTTCTCTCGGGAACAGCACCTTTACGCAACTCTCGCAATTAACTGCGGATTGAAGCTAATTGCGAGTTAATTGCCGCTAAATTGCTGAGACTCGGCTTGGCTTCCTTCCTTGTAGGTGAGCGCGTTACCTTTTGAGCTCGCTGGTTCTTCTTGCGCTGGCTAACAACAGTGTTGTTAGTTTTTCCCCCATTTTTTTCTGCTGAATTGTGTACAACCGCCGGCTTGTACAGGAATTGTTTAGGCGATGCCTCAACTTGAGCATGGGATTTCTGGGTGGGTTCCTGCAGTGTCGCGATTCACTGGGAAAATTGCTTACGATAAGCCTCCCTTCTAACTTTTCTGCACTCTATGCAGACCCATCCAAACCATGCATACACGGTTTAATTGCCTTTTGATATAACTGAGCAATTGGGGAGCCCAGCGAAGCAGGTACAGCATCAATGTATTTGGTACAATCTTAATACAGCCAGCCTCAGCAAAGGAAAAGTAATCTAAGCTATAAGGAGATATATGAAATACAGATTTAAAGTATTTGAGTAATGAACTTCCTTATATAGGTTGCAATGTTACGGAACAGCAAAAATTCGCAAAATTTAATAAGAGCATGGGAAAATACAACTATATGAACACGCAGCCACAGTGAGAATAAACGTAAAGGATTACGAGGCATAAAATCTTTCATAACCATTAAATTTTTGATGAAGATACCTCATACGAAATGTTGTTTATGACTCATTAAAAGAAAGCGAAAAACCTAAGACACTTATACATGGCGGTAACGTTTAAGGTCATCTTTAGATTTTCTTTTTGAAGTTCAGTTCAGTTCACTTCACTTCAGTTTGCACAGGATAGTATATGGCTAACAAGCCAATCGAGCGTCCAGAATTTTTTCCGGTGGAAAGCTGTAGAGAAGCACACACCACTGTCAAAACGTTTATTCTTTTTGTCTATTTGAAATCTTCGCCGATCGCGAAGCCAAGAGATTATCCGGGTTCAATTTAGAAAGCCCCGCGGTATAGTCGATGCTGGAAAAAGAAGAAGCAGTTTCTCTTCACTAGAACGGTGAGAGGTCAGCTGAAGTAGCATCGTGTATAATAAATGAAAAAAAACACAGAACTCTAGCTCTCACTTTATTTACGGGATAACGCTAAAAGATGAAATACCTAAGTTTGTATAGCAATTAAGGAGAGTATTCAGGAAAAAACTTACCCCAGTTGCGGTCCAAACCCTGTTTAAAACTAGACACGGTACTGCAGGAAATAAGTTCTTCTGGAATAATGTTCCAGAAGTAAACAACCCTAATGCTGAAAAAGTGTTCCCCGACAACGTTTCTTAGCAATTATAAGTGAGTGGCCCCGGGTGCTCAGCTTGGGGCTTAAGGTGAAAAAATCCTTCATTTGCACGCCACTCAAACCCTACAAGATCTTAAAAGTTTCTATTAAGTCACCTCTTAAACGACGGCGCCTAAGGGAGAAAAGATCGAGAGACTTTAGGCGCACAGCGTACGGTTTCCCCCGCGGACCTTCAATCATGCGATTTGTGAGGCGCTCTACGCTGTCAAGTCGAAGGATGTCCTTTCTGTAGTGAGGACACCACGCCTGAACACAGTATTCTGAATGCGGCCGAACTGATGCCTTGTACAGTGGCAGGAATACATCGGGTCTTCTGCTCGATAGCACTGATTTCAGCCGAAAAAGTACCTTGCGTGCACGCTAAGCCGCAGCGGCACATTGGTGCTCCAATTTGAAGCCAGCCCTAACCAGTACACCAAAATCCTTAACACACTGTGTGGCGTTAACACTGAGGGAATTCCCCGCCACCTGGACCGAAATCTTATCAACTAGTGTTGACAAGAGTTGGCTCTTATTTAGGTTCAGTGGGAGATCCCACTGGTATGACCAGTTTATGACCCGCTCAAGATCGTGCATCAAGGTCTCTTCATCCGTTGATCCGATGAATTTCACATCATCCGCGAAAATGAAGCATGGGCACTTCAATTCAGAGGACAAGTCATCGATTAAAATCAGGAATAGAAGAGGGCCAAGTACCGAACCTTGGGGTACACCACTGATCACGTCGGTTTGATTCGACAGCTTACATCCTACTCTCACTCGGAATGTCCTACCTGTAAGGAAGGCCTTTATCCAAGCAAGTAGACTACCCCGTATGCCTTTGGCTGCTAGCTTAATCTCTAGAAGGCGGTGATTTACGGAATCGAAAGCCTTACTGAAGTCTAGGTAGAGGGCTTCGACAGGCTTTCCTCCATCCATCCTTTAGTGGCAGTATTGGGAAAGCTAAGGAGGTTAGTCAGACAGGATCTACCCTTAAGAAATCCATGCTGAGTTACACTCAACAGAGAATGCCGGCAAAGATACTGACAGATTTTATCACGCAGCAGTTTTTTCATTACATTCGAGACGGTGCTGGTCAGGCTGACCGGTCTATAGTTACCAACAGTTGACCTGCAACCGCCTTTGTGTATTGGCACGACTATGGCTTCCCTCCACTTACTGGGAACAACTCCTAGTTGCAGGCATGAATTAAAGAGCTGGCAAAGCGGTTCGGCAATCACTGAGGCAAGATTTTTAAGCATAATTGAGTAGATGCCGTCCGGTCCCTCAGATTTGTTGACCCGAACATGGATAAGTGCGTCAAACACCTCAGCCTCATTGAAGAACAACTCATCTAAAACATGGACACCAGGTGTCAGGTTAAGCAGACCTGACGGTGCGTTTGAAGAATTATCCCGTCGTTGAACGCTACTGAAAAACCCTGAGAAGGCAGTCGCCTTAGACAGGTCGGTATCGGCAACTTTTCCGTCCTCCAGTTTCAAATCCCCTATGTTTTCCCTAGTTTTTCCTTTTGACTGTGGGTAGCTATAAAACCTTTCCGGGTTGGATTTAGCATCCCTAGCTAGAGATAACTCAAAATGCTGTTTGAGCACACGTTGTAATTTAACACAGGCATTCCGAGCGGTTTTGTAGCGGGCCCAAGAACCCGAAGTAAGGGATAGCTTGTATTGCCGC
>JACCGJ010006614.1:0-12568 GCA_013407085.1 Atriophallophorus winterbourni | reverse complement strand
TGGTCGCCGACGGCTTGAATCGACAATTAGTTTTCGGTGTAAATTGCTCAGTCCGACTCTATTTGAGCCGGACCTACGACGTTTTCCGATGCATTGATTTCCTCCATTTGGATGGAAACGCTGCTATCCGCTATCTCCAAACGGAAGAGTATTTGACTTGGTTTGGGTGAGCGAAGTCTAACATCCTTGGGTAGTGTTCGTTTCCATTTTGTCCATTCCATTTTTACTATTTCAGCCATAGCGCTGGTCAAGAACGTAATCTAGAGAGGTTTCGGTCCATCCCCCTTGTATTTTGGCGAAAAAGTAATTCGAAAAGTGTTTATAACAACGGCATTAGAAATATCGAGAGAACAAGCAATGTAGCGACATTGTTTGATGTCGTGCTGTACAGTTTTCTGATTTGATCATCTAGAAGTATTTTTCTACACCAAGTAAAACTATACTTCGCGATACCGTTTGTTCCGTGACTTTCAAGCTGCCCTTCCATTCCCACCATGGTACATCAGGATATATGCGGCAGTTTGAGTCGGAATCTGATAAGTAGGTATGCATTCAGCAATACGTTCTCGATATCAGCCTCGCATTTTAGTGTTACCTTGAGCAAGCGAGGTTGACCAATATGAGGTGAAGTTGAATGGCGGGTTAGACGAGTCAATTTTTATGCGTTCACGTGTTCAATTTTCATTGGGTGACAAAGCTAAGACCATTTCTTGACATCGAGTTTCTGTTTGCTATCAAACAGGCTCTCTTGGGACTCGCTGACATTCTTACATATCACGTTCAGCATGTATGGGGTGTTGTTTTTGCGAATCGGAAAGTCGGGCGTTTTAGAATTGAAAACCTTTGTTGCTTGACTTTGTGAGTCGGGTACAGCAGTTTTGGAGTGCACAGCTGAGGTCGACCGCAACAGTATATCTCTGTAAGTATTTCCTACTTCTGTGATCGTTTTAGCTGATTCCAAAACGGGAATAACCCTGAAACAAAATATTCATTTGCATGCTTTTCCGTCATTCACACCCCACGACCGGTTTCGTGCTGTTTGCACTATCAGTAGGGACATTAAGATCGGATCCGCATTGCGCTTGAAACAGTGGAAGATCGGAAAAACAAGGAGCGCTTGTAGGAACTCCACCTGCTTTTTGCTTTTGGCACACGAATTAGCCTAGTCTTAGGATTATTCAATGGTAATTCAGAAACTCGATTGTATTGATATGATGGTTCCCTCAGTGATCACTGCCTACTCACATGATTTACCAACATTTCTTCCACACGTCGAAGGCCCAACTACAAACTGGCCATTCTAGTATCGGCTTTGTGCAAAGATGTAGCTCTGCAACGAACACAGACATAGCATCCACCTGGAACCATTTCATTATTTAATAATGCTACCGATTCAGGGGCTAAAGTACGGTCGCATTTACCATGGATTTTACCCATACACAGAAAACACGTTATTGCTTCACGCGCCATGGGACTCACCGGTTGTTCGCATGCTTTGCACGTGACTTCGGGACAATTCTGCGTGTCGAGATTCGTCATATCAGCTGGGCCGGCCGTGACCATTGTTGCGTTCGCCGGATACAGGCACTTGGCAATGAGGTCAAGTTGATCCGATGTCGCTGTCACAGTTTGATCGATCGATTTTTCAGTCCGTATGTTGGTTCTCGTGCTGCGGTCAAACATGTTAGTAGCCTGAATTGGGTTGTTCGGCTGTGTGACGGGTTTTTGTTTGACGGGTCGAGGTGGCTGTTTTGGAACACGTGATTTCGTCATGTACCAAATAATCCAATATAACTCGTTAACTACACAAGCTAGAACACAGAAACAAGTATCAAAATGCGAAGCTCGACGCGATCTTTGCAATGATAGCAAACACTGTAGAATATTTAGCGATTAAAAAACGTTTGCGCGCGTGAGCAAACTGTGAAATTTACGCCGATATGATAATTTTGCTGCTTATCCGTTGACAACAGCGGAACAAATAAATTCCGATAGATGTGATCACAAGTAGCACAGAATTCTTCAAATGAGAGAAATCCAAGAAGATTCGGCGAAGATATG
Organism: Atriophallophorus winterbourni; assembly: GCA_013407085.1. Lineage (NCBI taxonomy): Eukaryota > Metazoa > Platyhelminthes > Trematoda > Plagiorchiida > Microphallidae > Atriophallophorus > Atriophallophorus winterbourni. The sequence continues at coordinate 10,507 of JACCGJ010006614.1, read as the reverse complement.
AGCAGAAGTGTCAGAGCAACAAAAAATGCGACTGCACAGTAGGAACATACACGCCATCAATCCAAAAGAGAACCAAAAAATATTGCATTAAAATAGACTTGCAATATATTTGAAACCAATCGGGAATCCGTAGTCATTGAAAATAGTTTGCAATGATTCGAGTAAAGCAGTGATGCTAACGATTCGCATCTAAATAGATGTTTAATCGAATAAGGTTTGTCAGAACAAACAGGTTTATATTTTGTTTGGCTGACAAATCGTATGTGTCCTGAGATAGACGGACGAGATCAAAATGAATAGATGCAATCTTTCACATACTGTGTAATTGCCTAACAGTGACTTACAAGCACAACTTGTTTACCACACATCCTTTGATTAAATGCACGTGGATGTTGATAGTACAGTCCCTTCGTTCTGACAGTCACATTACTATTATGTAAGCTCTAAACGAAGTCTTTTAAAGGTCAAACTCTCCCTGACTCTTATTTACTCACTCAAACAAATGTTACTGTCAGCTCGTTGATGAAAACGAAAATTCAACTTTTAATGCGGATAATGTGGGGAAAAATATTATCTATGCTTCTGTTTTTGTGGAAAGAGTTTCCCCTCGGAAGAATGTAGGCAAGAAAGTTTTCGTCTTCATTTAAATACATTTGAAAACATGTATTCTGTAGTTTTTATGTATGTCGCTATCCCTAAAATTAAATATTAACGTTGTATATATAGATATGTCCACCCACTACCTCACATACGTTTCATTTGATTTTATACTTGAAATCTCTTTGCAGACAAGTCACATCGATAGCGCAATTGAGAATATTAAATTCATGGTTCGCTGCCTTTTTCGGATGGAATATCTGGAATGGCTGGACGATTTAATTATTAAACTGACAGAGTGAACAATTAGATAAAACGATTTATTCGGCGGGAATTTTGTGATGAAATTTAAAACATAAATGTTTCATAAGACAACATAGTGTATACCACTTATTTGCACGTAAACCTTCCTTAAAATAAAATTAAATTGCAGTGTAATAAAACATACTTTGTCATACAATTATAACTTTCGTTTAACACTTCACCACTGTTTCAAAACTCACAAGCTGATCTCACATTATTCACCTGATGAGGGTAAACAGCTAGGAACCGCTTGTGGTGCGTAAGTGACCGGGGTAGTGAACAACGCAGTATAAATTCTACTTTGCTTATTTGTAAATAAATCTCCTGCATTCCTGACTGTGCTTCGTAATCAATAACTCAAAACGTCCCTCGTCATTGATATTGAAAATAATCCTCTCAATTTATTAGCTAGCATTCGCTTTCAGTTGTATTGCTGATATTGCTTTGTTAGACACCGACACAAATTCACGGATTGGCTATATGTTAGTCTGTTGAGAATGGGTTTGTAAGTGATCAAAAATGAATTAAAGCATACAAGGATTTATGGTTGAATATGTTATTACATTACAACACCAAAGGTTTACGGTTTGAATATAAATGTGAAAAATATAATCGTAATGAAGGAAAGGAGAATATCAAATGTAAGTTTCACGAATGATGTTTTTTGCATGTGTAAATCCTATTTAGCTTTAAACATTGACAACAAACTATCTCTCAATATAACGAATAACAGACTTGCGGTGTATGTGATTTTTCGAATGTGAAAATAAACCAAGAACGAACTCTTCATTATAATCGAATCTACCTTGTGAGTGTTGTAGGCAAATTGTTTGCTGAAGTCCGACAGATCCGGCTACAAGTTTCAATGATAGAATTTACTCGGAATTTCCATGTGGCTTCCGCCAAGGTGGATCAACCGATGACATTATCTTTTCCTTGAGACAACTTCACGATATGTGGCCACGTAGAAGATCAGCTCACCTTTTCTAAAATAATGATTTGATTCTCTATATTTTGAGGACATTTCTTTCTAAAACGTGACATATTTTTGGTTTGCAGTAAAATATAAATGTTACTACAAATACGTACGTGCTTTATCAGAACTCTATATTGAAGTGTCCACTTCTCAGTGAATAAACCTTGACTTATCGTGGTGAAGGTTAATCCACTGTCGAGAATGTGAGCTGCGTAGTACTATTCACATTTTCAATCTCTTGACAAAAAATTACTTTGTGATTTTTGGCATTTTTCTATGAACATTTTGTTTGTATCAATCAATGTACACTTTTTGAATTGTACCCGGATTTTACAAATATAAATGTTCGTCCGCTCGGAGTTTCTCTTCACATATCCTTTGATACCCGTACTGCGTGCTTGTAATTCTGACTGTGGATTGTGGTAAGATTGCTTGCCTGTTATAAAAAGACCGCTCCATATTTCAGCCGCACCTAATTCTCGTATTTACCGCGGTAGCTCTGGTGATGAAAATTTGACGTCTGTACCGGAGTGGTCAATTGCCAAGCCGAGAAGATTCGCTTTCATTTAAATCGAAGAAATATCGTAAGTGGTAACCTTTTTACTTTTTACACACATACTGTAATTTCACGTAGCCCGAACCACCACAATTTGGTGAGCCCGACGTGATACGAACACGCAACCGTCTGATTCTGTATTTTCGTTCAATTCGGAAAAGACCGATTGTGACTGGGTCGTCAATCGAGCGTCAAGATGTTTTTCGATGGTATGCCACGGAATAGCGTCCACCACTACCAGAAATATTTTCACGAATACCTAGTGGTATGAGAGAAATCATGCACTGATACACGGCAGAGAGCGGTATATGTGCGTTCATGGTTCGTTTGAGTGGCTTCAAACAGGAATTATGTTTACAAATCAGCCTCATTTTCAAAAATCTATAAAAGTGATCATACTGTCGTAACTTGTTAACCCTATTGTTTATCTACTTTTACGCAACTGGGCCCCGACTTTCGCTTTTAATTGAGCTTACAGGTTTAATTGGATTCCTAGACCATCACAATTGTAGTCTTAAGCCTTACGGTCTGAGTTACCCTCCTCCGTTTTAACGATCTCGATTAAGCCGTCATAAATGTTTCTCCAGACTGGCACAGTTGAGTAGCGTCATATGCCCGACTAGTCGAAAAAGAGCTAGCAACATCAGTTGGGGTCGTTACACCGATCTGATCCTATGGTTTAGACATACCATCAGCTAAAATGTAAGGCAACACCGATTAAAATATGACGAGCATTGTTGATCCAGTGTATTTTGAGATTTCGTTCATTATGTTTTGAGACTACTCATCGATAGCAATTCATTCGTAATATTCACAAAGATTAACACAACCCTCTAAATTAGAAGCCCTCGACTCACGTTTCGCTATTAATTGAGCTAACCACTGTACATATCATGTCTCGGTTCTTATTGGAAACCAGGACCATCTGATCGAACGGCGTATTGGCGCAAGGGTTATTACAACCCCAGGATAGTTCGAAGTAGAATACCATTCCGAAACGCTAAAATCTCACCAGAAGAGCAGGACCGGTTTCGATGTTTTCGCCTCTCATCAGCTATGCGTATCCGCTGGACTTTTCGCGTTTCGAACTAGTATTTGTGTAGACGGATGGTGCAATGCAAATCGAAGTTCTCGTCTACTCGCTACTTTATAAGTAGCTGAAGGGACTAAACTAAGCCCCAACTGATCGAACGTCGCGGTGCTTTGTAAGAAACCTATGGAACAGGGCTATAAATTTTAAATTTTTCGACATGTTTTATCCTGTATCTAGGCTCATTGAAATTGTTCTCACAATCTCCATTTGATGACGGCATACAAGCAGAAAACGGTAGCGTTGTGTAAGGGATGGTGATTTGGGTATTAAAATTCATTGGTCTCTTATAAGCACATCGAGCGCTTGCCCAGGAATCAATTTGTGCGTTAATATTTGAACATCGTGATTTTTTGTAGGAACCCTATATAACAGTGGCATACAAGTTTAACATTGTTAACCTCTTACCAATCGTTTCAAGGCTCATTGAAACCTATCCTTCTGTCTCCAGCTAAAACTGTTAGTGTTTAGTAAGAGATATGGATGTGAGCATCAAAATACATTGTTATTTTATATGCGCCTCGAGAGCTTGGCAAGTAATCAATTTGAGATTCAGTATCTGCATATCGTGGTTCTTTGTAAGAACCCTATATATCAGTGTCATAGAAGTTCAACTTTGTTTACCGATTTTCCACTTTTACAAGGCTCACTGAACCAAATATTACCTTATTCACCTGATGACGGCAAATAGCCAGAAACTGGTAGTGGTTTGTAAGGGATAGGGATGTGAGCACCGCAATACATTGCTCTTTCATATGCGCATCAAGCGCTTGGACAGCAATCAATTTCTAATTTTGGATTTTAACAGCATGTTTATTTGTAATTAAACCTTTATATCTGTGGCATACGAATTTAAGATTTTTTACCCATTTTGTCTGTTTCAATGTTCACAGTCTGGTTTTCTCTCTTTTCTATGTCTTCATATATAAATATATTATATATATAGATATATATATATATATACATGGGATGTGGATGTGAGCAACACAGTACCTTGGGTCATCCATAAGCGCCTCAACGCTGACCAAAATCACTTTGTGATTCTGTCGGAACATCGTGGTTCGTTTGTACGAACCCTATATAACAGTTTTCGGGAGACATTTCGGGAGTTGAGGGACAGGTGACGGTATTTCGTGGGCTGAACATAGTCGACATGAAATGGGCTATAACTTTGGCAGATTGCAATGCTGTTTGTTGCTTTATCACGTGCCTTTAGAGCGACAACGCCTGGTTTCATCTTACACCGGTAATTTATGATATGATAGAGAAGTTTGGCGTTAGATTGCATTTTTTTGAATCAATGTTTTGATAATTCATTTTGTCATCGACAACCAGTTTGTTTACCTTATTCCTCACCAAACGGAATATATCGCAACTCTCAACAATGGTATCACGTCGATGAACCTGCCAAGCAGCATTTTGCAAAGTAAATCATTTTAGTGTTCTACATCTCAGCCTGATGATATATCCTTTTATTGCACCTTTAAAACAAGATGAAAGTGTATTTAAGTTTGCTCAACATCCACTGAGACTGATCGTGCACGTTGTAGGACTTAAGGCCATGTTCCGTTGGTTCTTAAGAATAAATTTAAGTTTTAAAAAGTCAATTTTGCTAATCAACTTGTTAATGTCACTTGTTCTGAGTGCTTGTCTATATAATCAAACGTGATATTTCAGTGGTCACTGAGTCTTATGGGAGCTTCACAAGTGAGACTTTCAATCACGCGCTCTTCATTTCTTAGTATCAAGTCCAAGATAGACGGCGTATCAGTAACGCCAAATCGGGTATTGCTGAAAATATAGTTGTAGAGTTGAATTTCTTTCAGCAACTCTTGATATAATACATTTAAGGAGTTTTCTGGATGAAGTGAATTTCACTTAATGTTCGGCGGAATGAAGTCTCCAACGCTTACCGGATGCTAACACGCGCTGCAGAGGTCACAACGATTCCAAATCGCCGTAGCATGAATAATTTTCAGGGTCACAGCTGTATCGATACTTTCCTTTGTCCGGGCAGTATATCTCGTGACTTGTTCGCCCATGTTTGTAGTTTGCATAGAGCTTTCCGGCTGATCGATAATGAGTGTTTTGTCGTTTGAGTGATTTGACTGTGTTTGGTGGCGATATTTCGGTATCAAACAATTATTCCGCGATAACTCATGAACCGCAGGAGATAGAACACGAAATATGGTATCGAAGCTTGTAGCTCAATTTAGTCTTTGCAAGCATACAAAAATTCATATGATTGTTGGTACTAAGGAACACTTTGTTTGCGTCTCATCCCGTCAAACTGAACGATAGAAAGTTGTGAATTCCGATAGATATCTTCGAGTGGTAAACGGGATCATTTAAGCGGTATAAATCCAAGCAGATGCAACGATAATGTAATCAAAATTGTCAGAGTAACGAAAAATACGTCGGCACAGTAGCGACCTCATCTGTATGAGTGTAACAAAATAACGAGTTTGAGCAGTCTTTTGTGAAGCCTATCAGATTAACCATTTCAAAAATACCCTTCCTGCTGACGTAGTCGAATGCTTCCGTTAAATTAATTAAAAAGAGCGTATAATGGCATACGCTGTTCCCGACACATTCTTGAAGTTTTCTCAGAGAGAAGATCATGTCAACGGTTGATCTTCCATTGTATCCGGATCTGTGAAATTCAGCAAACAATTTGGTCAAAACATTCAGAACGGAGCTTCCTCTGCTATTGTTGCAGTCGTGTCTATCACCCTTATTTTTAAATGGCGTGATATTTTTGTATAGCATCTATAATGGGACAAAGTCTTCCTGCCAGCACTGAAGAAGCAAATGGTGAACAGGTTGTAATATTGCTGGTTTTCAGCATTTAATGATCTCAGGTGGAATTCAGTCGTCACCACGGGCCTTCTGAATCGCAAAGCGGTTGATTGTTATTTAATAATCGGCAAACACTCGACATTTTCAAGTACAGGCGGTATAACCATACTCTTCCTAGATATTGTGAGATTGAAAGTGCTCTACCCTTTTTCCATCCGCTGATTTCTGACGACAATCTGGTTACTAGTTACATCATTAAAGTTATCAGTTTTAAGTTTGTTTGGATCAATGGCTCTTCTGATCTCATTATACATACGGTGAAACTTTCTTATATCGGCAGCGATTTGAAACTAAAAGGATAATTTCAGTCATTTTCGCATCGTCTTGCAGTCTATTGGACCTTATTTCGAGCTGGTCTTTAAAGTCGTAAGTTTTCCTCTGTTGGTATACTTTTGAGCATCAAGAATACTGACGGTTTCACATACAACACAGCAGTCATCTAGGAAGATTTTGCTTTCAACCAGTCGCCCGCTCGATCCTTATCATGGAGAAGTGATATTTCGCCAGCTTCTTGGTTTAATATATAAATGAATGAATTTGAAACTTTAATCATCCCATTCCATTCAATTTGTGCACAAAGTTTGATGGGTCACACACAGTGAATAATATATTGTGTGGCGATATTTAAAAGTAAACGAGATAAATGTTAACACTATGACACTGATAAATGATGCTGGGTTGTTAACATTGAACTGAGATTGTCAGAATCCAATTTGTGATCTATGTAATGTACATTAGAACAGGAAGCGCGGTGTGAGGGCGATTTACCCAGCGTACTTCTCGCCAGCCTACTAGAATGATATCCTCCGTATCAATACTTCAGGATGCTTCACGTAAGATTGGTAGAATATTGCTCAAATTATCATAGTAGTACAAAAATGTTTTCGAAGTTTGTTCTGTTTATACATTGATGGAAATGTTGTCGTTATTTCACCTCATCTATCTCGAGTGTCCTTTGACAAAATTTGCCCAAGAATTTATCGAAATACTTTCATGACAAAAAACGAAATTTATTTCACTTTTTTAAAAAAAAACTGTGTATAATTAATTGAAAGTTTTTCATAAATTATTTTTTTGTCAACCACGACAAACAGCGAAGAGAGTTGTTTCCAAAAGCAAATGATATTGTCTATGTTGGATTAGCTACCAGGGGCTAGAAACTTCAAATTGCCGGAATGGCGTCATATAGGACATCTGAAAGAAAAAAAACACTAATGATTGATTAACGCTGTTACGTATACGTTCTCAAGACTTAAAACTTTTCCAATTTTAAAGAGTGCGCTCATATAGTTTCGCTCTAGAATGCATGACATTAGTATGTTAAGTCTTTTTGCTGACAGACCACAAAGGAATTAATTTGTAAAAATATTCGCACGCATCAATGAACGCATTTTTATTGACACGTTACATAAAACGTTAACGTTGATAAAAATCTTCATCTCAATCAAAGTTAGAATTAAAATTAGAAAGTAGCGTATGCTTGAATGCATTAAAAATCCTGAAAAGTAATAAGTCTGGATAGATAGAAAAAAATAGGTCGAATAATACCTGCTAATATAAATGCATACTTGTTGTCGCAAACAATAACACCAAGCAAGATTTCTTGTCCCTTGACACCGCAATGTATCACGAAAGCTCATAAAGTCATTTTTATAATTTCAAATTTAATTTAACCTCTCAAAAGTTGCTTAATAACATACTGCAATGAATCAAGCTTTTTTATGGCATATTATCATGTTCAATGAAAATTCAACATCTATGAGTTTTCCTTGCTGCAAACTGCTTTAACAGATTACACGAACTTTCTTTACATTCGAATCGCATTTTAATTTTTTATTGATCTCAATGCACATTTCTCTTCCATCTAGGTGCACCGAGATCATAGCCAATCATAATTATCCAGAAAATGCTTAAAGAGTTTGACCGGGGTTTATCAAAATTTAATTTTCTTTATGACGTACACTAAATGTAAGTCGGATAGCGATTTGGCGAGATTTTTTAACAGAATAAAATGGTTGCGTATATCTCTGAAGTGTCTTACTATTTAAGCTATTGAACAGGGGATAACGAATTGAAAATATGCATCCATTTTGACCAGCGTGCAAAATCTTTGTAACTTCAAGTAAGAAAGATTGACTGTAATATGGTCCACGTGGTGTTATTGTTGATGAATTCGGATCGATGAATAGGAAAATCTTGATCAGTTCTTGATGTTGGTGTTCGAGATTGGACAGCTTGCACGCAATGTTCTGATTCACAAATTTCCCGGAGATCTCAAAAACAAAATGAATAATTACTTGGATTCGATCGTAGAGTGTGAAATGGCATATATGTGATGAGATTGGACGCGATTGCGTAGGCTCTCGAATCTATGTAAACCCATCTTACACCCAAGTCATATTTTACTCGTATGTTAATAGTGTTTTTTTGAGAACAAAAAATAATTTCATATATTAATAATTTCAACAATTTGAAATATTTAATCCAGACGATTCATTTGCCTTTTGTCACATTCATTTAGAGAAAATAACTAGGAATTTAAACATAAAACGTGTGCACATACATTAGTTATTAACATTTTCATTATTAATGCTTACCCAATGGCATATTGTTACTTTTGTTTGTCCGAGCACATTGATCTTCGTAGCTCGTACAAAAACGACAATGCCTGGAAAAGATTATATCGCAGCACTATACTGACAAATCATTCAAGCAGAACGTGAGCTGATTCTCAGTTTATTGTTTAGTGGTTCTCCAATTATTTGAGTCAATCGTTGACTATCATTTGCACCGTCAACTAATTTGGTCGTTTGATAACAACGGACATGAGAATTTCATGAATCGCATGAGGCTGAACAACACCGTACTACTTTATTTCGCTTTCACAAAAGATATCACACTTACGTTCTGTGCAATTTGTGATCAAACAGGTTAGGACAAGAATTATAAACATTATCCAGCCATGTTGTAGAAAAAATTATGTAACATCGCTGTTGTCCTCAATATTTTATCTTCAAAATGATAAGCAGCGCATGTTTGCCCATTTATTTGGACGGGTTTTAATATACCATTTTATCTAACAATTTTAATGTATCCAAATATGTTTTTTTGTTCGAAACCATACACATGATATAAACACTTGTGTTGAAATTTGATCAAACCGGTAACTGGTTACATACATCATGGGCAAGAAAATTTTCAAAATTTCGTAAATTTCTATTTTTCCTTCGATGAAGAAATCCATGTTGTTATAATCGAATGATTTATTCAGAAAAACGTTTTTTCACAATTTATATTTCCTACTTTTTTGATTTATGAGAACAAATGTAGAAAATTTGCTAGCTTTTTCGGAAACAAGCTTTATAGAACGTTTTCGAATGTAGGAAGAAACATGTAACGTTATGCTTGCGAAAGGATATCCATTTTATGATGATGCGTTCGCTAATTGCATGGTGTGAAATCGATATGAACATCAAATACAATATAATTCAATCATCGAAGCAATCAATTGGAACTCACAAAATCTCCCAGAAACCACCGGTAAATCTTCGAATGTAACATTTTAAACATAATGTTTTGGATAGAAATTGGAGTATTATAAACAAGGCAACTGGTAAAACCAGATTTATGTTCAATCGTTTGCAAGTCGTGTAAAATCCGAAAATAATTTGTAAAATGTATCGCGATGTTAACATCTCTCGGACGACTTTCGGAAAATTGGTATTCTCATGTTATATTTGAGTTGAGACTTGTTTGCGTAAAATATAAATTGAACAATTATGCAAGTATTTCAAACATAGAACTCCGAAGCATTTGATCTAAAATGCTAATGTGCACAAACTATTCAATGATATGTACCCAACCAATATGACTGAAAACTAATGAATATGTTGTTGTATCCACTAATATTATGCCAATAACTTATGCATATTTCATAATTCTTACAAGCTCAATCTATTGAATAATACGTACACTCACTCATATGATTTAGAACAAATGTGTATGATGATGTATCATGGAACAATATTCCCTTAATATTCTTTAACAAACTGGTAGGATGAAACCTATTCAACTCACTCGTTATAGCACGTAATCTTAGATGAAATCAAAGATCTGAATTTACAAA
>JACCGJ010006613.1:0-14969 GCA_013407085.1 Atriophallophorus winterbourni | reverse complement strand
CACAAGCCTGATCCAGGCAAAGTGCCGCACAGTCAGAGACTGCACGTGGGCTAAGATACTGTCAGGTTGCCCAGAGCTAGATAGATATGAGGAAGAAAAAGAACAGGAAATGGTAGTGAGACACCAGCGTGTTTCAGCATGCAGCTCACTACCTGTGGCTAATCAATTTAGCACGGTGTTAGCCGCACAGCACAGAAGTACTGTACTGTTAAGAGTAGTATGGGAAGGGTCAAAAACAGATTGAAAAGCAGAGTTAGGTCTTGGCAACCTGGGGGTATCTTTGCCGGCATGCACATCGTGACTTGATCCAGGAATTTGATTTCATAAATCTATGGTGCGACTGTATAGTTTTTCTTAGATGGTCTTGTACTGCAAAGCTATCTAATAGCAACGTAATCAGTTCTCTGAATGGAACTATCAACGCAGTCGAAGGCAGCTTCGATTTCTAGAAACATCATGTGTCCAGCAATAAAGGAAAATATTCGTAGCTCGGGCTATGGACGATGTTCAAATTGTGTTAGCCGAGCTTGGGTAGTTTGTGTTGAACGTTTCGTCAGGCTAGATGACATCATCAACAAAACGTTTTTCGAAGCGTCTCGTTGTTGGAATTCTTCGGTTCTTATATAGCTTCACAGTCAATCGCGCTGGTTGGCCGAGTTCATTTTATGCCTTCTCTGTAAGCGGTTTCTCATTGGTGCACATATTGCAGCCAATTAGAGTTGGCGGTTAATTGAGTTAGTTGTTCAGTGCTACGCTTCAAAGAATCCCCATGTCCGTCGATCGTTTCCTTTGGCTAATATTTTTGTGCGGTTCCAGTGGACGATGGTCATGATTGTTACTTGTTTGTGAGGTACACTTTTGCATACAGTTACTAAACTTTCATATTTACATTTCAGCTCATGTACTCTCGTTCTAGATAAGTAAAGCGTTACTTATTCTATACTAACGTGACTTCCTTTTGAACTCAATTCGGATCAGATTCTACAACGTTACAATTTACTTATCTAGAACGAGAGTACATGAGCATGCACTGATACACGGCAGAGAACCGTATAGGTGGATCCAACATTACGACCAAGATTCTTCGACGCCGATCCCAACTCACCAGATGCACCCAAACGCTGGAATCATTGGTTTCGCACATTCAATACTTATCTGAACTCTGTGGAGCCCTCCAAATCTGACAAACTCGAAACGCTCATTCATTTCCTGGATCCTCTGGTGTATGATAATATTGCGCACTGTGCCGATTACAATTCTGCGATAGATGCGTTGCTACAACTTTATATCCGCCCTAAAAATATTATTTATGCTAGATATCTCTTGCAAACGTGCAAACAAGAACCTGACCAAGACGTTTGTGCTAAAACTAAAGTCTTTGGCCAAGGATTGTGAATTCAAAACTGTCACTGCAACGGAATATCAAAACGAATGTATCCGAGATGCTGTGATAAACGGAATTCAGTCCTCTTCTATTCGCGAAAAACTGATGGCGCAGTCGGAACTCAGTCTAGACGGAGCACACAGACTTGCGAGATCTCTTGAATTAGCTCACAAACAGTCTCAGTCATATACATGTAATCAGTCCCTCTCATGTTCAGCGATCCCATCCACACAACGGAAACCGGCCGAGCCCTCACCACAGTCTAATCTGTGTGGCGATCATACCACTGCTTTATCAACATCCATGCAAATTTGTTATTTCTGTGGTTATACCCGACATCCTCGTTCAAAATGCCCTGCACGAGAATCAGTGTGCAATATTTGTGGCAAAAGAGGTCATTTTCAGCGCGTATGCCGTTCGAAAACTAGACTCAATCACCATACAAACTGCGCGTTGATGCCAGCTTTATCATCTATGTCTGTTGCCGCTGCACCTGCTTGCTTATCCCGCACTATCACAACTGTTGAAATCAACGGAATTTCCCTCCGTGCTCTTGTCGATACTGGGAGTTCTTGTAGTTTTATCAGCTCTAACATAGTCAATTCATACAATTGGAAAGTTTACCCAAGCTCTTCAGTGGTCAAAATGGCGTCTATGACACTCTCTTGTAAAACGATGGGTTATTGTTCTGTATCCATTCAATACGGATGTGCCCTATATAAAAATTTCAAACTATTCGTACTACCTAATCTCTGCACTGAAGTCCTATTTGGACATGACTTCCTTGGTCTGCACTCCAAGATCGAAATTCCATTCGGTGGTGATCGTGATGCATTTACCCTCTGTGGCTTGACTGCTGCAAGCGTTGAATCTCCCTCACTCTTTACGAACTTGTCGCCAGCTTGCAAGCCTATTGCAACCAAATCGAGAAGACATTGCCCAGATGATGAACAATTCATAAGAACTGAAGTTGACCGCTTGTTGCAAGAAGACATAATTGAATATTCAACGTCACCATGGAGAGCCCAAGTGCTTATCACAACGAATACGAACCACAAACGTCGAATGGTCGTGGATTACAGTCAGACCATCAATCAGTTTACATATTTGGATGCGTACCCATTGCCGCGTCTTGATAAAATGATTGAAGAGATCTCACGCTTCGGAATTTATAGTACTTTGGACCTTTTATCTGCTTACCATCAAATTCAGATAGCTGCAACCGACCGTCCATATACCGCTTTTGAAGCTTCTGGTAGCTAATCCCATTTTTGCCGCATACCGTTTGGTGTTACAAATGGTGTAGCATGTTTTCAACGCGCTATTGACGGCATCATTAAGTCCGAAAATTTGAAAAACACATATGCCTACATAGACAATGTCACGGTTTGTGGTAACACTCAGGAGGAGCATGATGCTCATTTCGAGTCGTTCATGAAAGCTACAAGGAAGTATGGAATAACACTTAATGATAGTAAGACTGTCACCGCCGCCAAGGAGATCTGTCTCTTGGATTACAAGGTTTCCAAAGGTGTGATTAGACCTGACCCAGAACGTATGGAACCTATTCGTAAACTACCACCCCCACGTAACGCTAAAGAATTGCAACGCGTGATTGGAATGTTTGCTTACTACTCTCATTGGATACCTACGTTTTCTGACAAAATAAATAAACTGGTCAAAAACAAACATTCCCTCTACCTGACGACGTCCATTCAACCTTTGAAAATCTGAAAAGCGAACTTGAATGTGCCATACTTATTACGATAGACTATAATGAACCATTGGTCATCGAAACAGATGCTTCTGATGTCGCCATTGCCGCTTCTCTTAGCCAAAACCATAAACCCATTGCCTTTTTCTCGAGGACACTCAATCCTAGCAAAAAAAATCACTCGGCTGTAGAGAAGGAGGCATACGCCATTGTTGAATCCATCAGGAAATGGAGGCACTGTCTACTTGGTAGACCATTTAAACTGGTCACTGACCAGCGCTCGGTTGCATTTATGTATGGTGGCAGCCAAAAGAGTAAAATCAAAAACGATAAGATACAGCGCTGGAAAATCGAGCTTTCCGAATACAAGTATGATGTTGTGTATCGACCGGGTAAAGAGAACCATGTTGCGGACACTTTATCACGTAACATCTGTGCGTCCATTACTAACCCTGAACAACTGAAGGAGCTGCACACCTCACTCTGCCATCCAGGAATCACCCGAATGTTTCATTTTGTCCGGTGCAAAAATCGTCCTTATTCGGTAGACGATGTCAAACGAGTCATTGCCAATTGCAGAGTGTGTGCTGAACTAAAGCCAAGGTTTTTCAGGTCTTCCGGTACCCTCATTAAAGCCACACAGCCTTTCGAGCGTCTAAGTATAGATTTCAAAGGTCCTTTACCTTCAAGTACTCGAAATCACTATTTGTTAACATTAATAGACGAATTCCCTCGATTCCCTTTTGCCTTTCCATGTGCGGATATGTCATCAGCTACTGTGATTGGCTGTCTCACACAACTTTTCACTTTGTTCGGGATGCCTGCCTATATCCACTCTGACAGGTTCGTCATTCTTGTCTTCTGAACTCAAAAACTTTCTGACTGAAAAAGGAATCGCCATGAGTCACACATCAGCATATAATCCACAAGGCAACGGCCAGGTAAAACGTCTCAATGGCACACTTTGGAAAACAATCAGCCTTGCTCTGAAAACTCATAATTTACCGATAACTCGTTGGGAGACTGTTTTACCTGATGCTCTACACAGCCTCCGGTCATTGCTGTGCACATCTACGAATCACACACCTCATGAACGCATGTTTCAGTATGCTCGACGCTCTTGTTCTGGGACCTCTCTGCCTTCTTGGTTAACTACGCCAGGTTCGGTCCTCCTGCAGCGATGCGATCGGTCATCTAAGTATCAACCGTTGGTGGAAGAAGTGGAGCTTCTGAGTTGTAACCCTCATTACGCTCGTATTGCTCATCAAGATGGCAGAACGGAAACTGTATCACTCCGCCGTTTAGCCCCAACAGTTCGGGAAACGACAACAGACCCTTGTGATCATCCTGACTCCGATACAAACATCGAACAAAGGACCCCGGATGTAACACAGGAAGACCACAACAATAATTCCCGATCAGTGGAGATGTTGCCGATGTCATCGCATGAAACCCTTACCCCTACTTACCCGGAACTACTAGAAAAGCAGCAATGGCTTCGCCCCTACGATCTGAGAAATCGTGAAGCCTAAAATTAATTTGGCCTTCAATCGTACGAGCTGACTCAAAACAAAGCCGGGTGAATGTCATGATTGTTACTTGTTTGTGCTGTACACCTTTTGCATACAGTTACTAAACTTTCATATTTACATTTCAGCTCATGTACTCTCGTTCTAGATAAGTAAAGCGTTACTTATTCTATACTAACGTGACTTCCTTTTGAACTCAATTCGGATCAGATTCTAATCCACGGTTACAGGATTGCGCTAGTAACAGGCTACCTACCAGCATCGAGTCTCCTCTAAATGCTTTCTGGATGCAAGACCTGGCCGCTTGATGTCCAGATGTACGCACATTAAGTGTTCGACCATCGGTGCGATGGGTAATCTTGGGCAACGCCGATTACTGACCTGTATCTAGGGCTGCTGTTTGACCGCGAGGCAAACAGATCACCTCCGCTGTTACTTTCCATTCCAAACGGCCAGCGTCCTCCGAAAGACAGAACGAAATCTGAAAGACTTTCGGGCAAAGCGACACGCATTCGTGTACGACAGTGTCAAAAACATTGGTAATGTCGGACGAAATGAAACCGAGTACGGGGGTATGCATGCATGAAAGCACAAGCCTGATCCAGGCAAAGTACCGCACTGTCAAAGACGGCACATGAGATAACCGAATTTTAAGTTGCCCAGGCCTACATAGATATGAGAAAGAAAAAAGAAATGGTAGCTCACCAATGATAGCCAATCAATTTAGAAATGTGCTAGCCATAGAAGTACTATGCGATTACACATCCGTGCACCCGTTCTATTCCTCCCCCTCAATTATGTCTAGGGCAGGGCAACTTGACAGTAACTTCGCCCACGTGCAGACTCTGACTGTGCGGCACTTGGCCTGGACCAGGCTTGTGCTTTCATACCATACCATACCTGTGCACGTATTCAGAGGTCATGTCCTGGAATTCATTGTCTCGAACAACCATAGAGACGAGCCATGCGGTACACAGAAGAACGTTCTCGCAAGCTACATGATATATATACCTAAAAACCATCATAAATCACAGCGAGTTATTGGCGAAGAATACGGAAATGTGGCCAAAGAAAAAAAACATCGAAAATGATTGTGAATGGAAGAATTCTCGGTTAACGCTGCATGTAATTGGTTCCACAAGAGATGAACCACACACAGGTAGCAGTCCATCAAGAATAGATCAGGTAAGAAATGATGAGTTGTCACAAAATATTGAATATCGCGATTATGTATCCAGCCACACTCACCAAAAGTCACGTAAGCCACCGAATCATTGACCGCCGCGTCGGTACCTCGTAATTCCGCGGGCGGATTGCGGTGAGAGTAGAGCACTTGCGGGGCACGATCCATCCGCTTTTGCGATTGCGTGAATTCCTTCAAATATTGTGAAGAGCAAAACGGGTTAATCAAGGTTGAGTTGGTATGGTATGGAAGCACAAGCCTGGTCCAGGCCAAGTGCCGCACAGTCAGAGACTGCGCGTGGGCTAAGATACTGACTGTCAGGTTGCCCAGGCCTAGACAGATATGAGGGGAGAGAAATAGAAATGGTAGTGAGACTACAGCGCGTTTCAGCATGCAGCTCACTACCGTTGGCCAATCAGTTTAGCACGATGTTAGCCGCACAGCACAGCAATGCTGCACGATTGCACATCCGTGCAGAAGGTTGAATTGAAAGTAGGCGAAATGAAGGTTATTATGATGCATATCGCATGAGCTCAAACAATATTATTTTGCAGATAAGCGTAAGGTTTAGGAAAATAGGTAGAAGGGTGACATCGAGATGCTATGCTGTTCGACAGCACTGTCTGTTGGTCGCTTTCGAAAAGAATGCACGCCAATGAAACTGCAGCGATTACCCTGGTGACGAGTCACAGCTGATGGCAAACAACGAGATTATCTAAACGACAGCATTGCATCAATTAGAATTATCAAGACTTCACTACCATATAACCGGAATAAGAGAGAGGGGACTTAACAAGCTGATCATGTCCATAAAGATAAGACTCTTGCAAACGGGTGAACCGCGAAGATTATGCACCTCGTGACGTTGTTGGCCTTTTTCGGATGTATGGTATGAAAGCACAAGCCTGATCCAGGCAAAGTGCAGCACAGTCAGAGACTGCACATGGGCTAAAATACTGTAAGGTTGCCCAGGCTTAGACAGATATAAGAAAGAAAATCGAAATAGTAGTGAAACTCCAGCGTGTTTCAGCATGCAGCTCACTACCGTTGGCCAATCAATTTAGCACGGTGTTAGCCGGAGAGCACATAAATGCTGCACGATTGCACATCCGTGCATCATGAGCGCACGAGAATTTCTTGCTGCGCACCATTTCCAAAGACGAGACAGTCCGATTCGGAAGGAACAATCTCTGGAAAGGTGCTCACTGTGTAATAGGCAATACTCGGACGACCGAGATCAGTATCCGTTCTTCCTTAGTTTAAAGATGCCGCTTTATACAGTGCCTCGAAAGTGAGTGGTCAAGAGCACGATGGTCTCGAGTCTTTATCGCTAACGTTCGTGTACTACAAATGCGGATACGCATCTGACAACCATAACAATAGGGTCGAAAGTCATGACCTGGATATCTGCAGTCGCGGGGACTGCAGACAGAAAGACAGATTTTGCGTAACAGAGTGGCTACGAGTAGGGTCTTAAATGTGAAATTACAAACATGGATACAGAGTGCCACATCGCCACAGACTGTGCTGAGATACTGACAGTTTGCCTACGTCTGAACAGATATAAAAAGGTACAAAGACAGCACAGCTCCGTACCGATGGCAAAGCAATTCAGTAGGGTGTTACTCGTGCAATAGACTGCAATAGATTGCACACCTGTGGAAGGGGTAATTAGTTGTGTATGCGGATAAAGTATGCCGAGTTTTGTGCCAATCAGGCGGCGTAGCGAAAAGAATTGTTAGAACCCGACGGTTTGGTATCCATACAGTGAAGTCTAACGAGGGAAGCTTCCTTCAATATTGCAATATTATTGCTGGCAACTTTATTACGGACAACATAGATGAACATGCGGTCACGACCCATGGTATTACGAAGAAAACCTGATCGAATATTCAGAGGCGTCAGCTGTGCTTTTTGAATAACGTCCAAGTTTCCCACCTATACAGCAACACAGACTCAACTGACGCTTAGCACATTATACCATTGAGTGTCCGGGACAGTCACTTCTGAAAGCAGAACTGACCTAGGTTGTGCAACGCTATGATTGTTGTAGCAATGCGTAAGAAATCCATTTATACTTACTGACATGTGGATATAAGTGACAAGATAGATTATTCGCAGTCATCTCGTTTCAAACGCTAGGTTATCAAGTAAAAAATGCTGTCTCTGATTAAGTTGCTACGGTGTCAGATATCTTGTTTATTACAGCAATAAAATCGAAAAGCAGAACTACATCAGCATCACCATCATAGACAGCATTACACCGGTAACAAGTAAAAAGTGCTTAACCCTTAACTGCCTGAATTATTTTACAAGCGTCACCTCACTTCCGAAGTTTGTTAACAACTGGCGCGCCGCGTGGCTCAGCCGTCTCAAGCGCGTATCAAACGAGGGTAGAACGTGTGCCGAATCCGATACTCCCGGCATACGGAAGTGATCTATCTAATTTATCCTATCATAAACCTTGAAATTTTGTGTACCGAATTTGCCCCTTTCGTCCGTTAAGGGTTAACTATATGTATGGTATGAAAGCACAAGCCTGATCCAGGCAAAGTGCTGCACAGTCAAAGACTGCACGTAGGCTAAGATACTGTCAGGTTGCCCAAGGCTAGACAGATATGACAAAAGAAAAAGAAAAAATAGAAACGGTAGTGAGACTCCAGTGTGTTTCAGCACGCAGCTCACTACCGGTGGCTAATCAATTTAACACGGTGTTAGCCGACCAGCACTGAAGTTCTGTAAGATTGCACAAGAGTGATCCGGACAAAGTACTCCACAGTAATAGACGAAACAATGGCTGAGTTATTGTCAGGTTGCCTAGGCCTAGACAGATATGAGAATGAAAACAAAAATGGCAGTCAGAATCAAGCTTGTTTTCGCGTGCAGCTCACAACCGGTGGCAAATCAATTTTGCACAGTGTTACAGCACAGAAATGCTACACTATTGCACATTCGAGTAGGTGTAAATATAAAAACCCCAACAAAACGTGCCGTATAACAAACGCTACCTCAGATTCGAACGCGGACAATGTTCAGTGCGCACGTGTTTTTGAGGGTGCACGATTGATGAAAAACTGGCCCACCTTTTAAAACACAGACATTCCGGGCACTGCTGGTTATTCTAGTCACGTAGACAGACATAAAGAAATTCGGCAGTTACACAAAGACACGGCACTCACCGACATGAACAACTTTCCGATGATCATATCATCCGGATCTTTGAACGTGGTGCTAAAAATAACTGTCACGCGATCGTGTAGAGTTTGAATATACCTGTGGGAAATAAAAGCGATGATTCGGCGGTTGTGGAAAGCCGTGGCGATAAATGAGTAAAATTAGGTGGAGTGGAAAAAACAGAAGATGAATAAAATATGAAATAAAGGGGACTGGCCGTTTTATAGTGCATTTGGGTTCTGTGAATAACGTTTTATAGACAAATAGAGAACAGATGGTGCTTGATGGTCATGGATAATAATAATCATCATTATGGACCCCATTAAGCCGGTGGCATGCAGCGAATGTTTAACTGTTGGGACTCAAATAGCTACGGATTCTATAGAAGAGTAAGCGGAAACAAACTGGGATGAATTGCCTACACCTCGAATTCAGTGAGATAAGCGGTCTACATGAACCGTTTCCTAAACCCAAAACTCCTTCTATAAAACCGGGCACGTCTGCATACGTAGGTGCCACGAATGTACGAACGCTGCGTTAATCGGGCCAGCAGGTTACTCTTACCCTCTGTCTAGATTAGTTGTCTATCGACATTTGTTGCTTGTCATAGACGAGACTTTATAATCCCTCTACGATAATCGAATTGACTGCACCAACTCTTTCCAACATGTACTTTTTGCGCGACTCAGGTGACTCTTTTACTTCTTCCTCAGGCCACGCGGCTGTAGGTACAGTTCGGAGTTCGCGCGCAGAAAACTCACTTTTAGACTGGATTCCCGTCAATAGCATGATGTATGCCGTCCGACTAGCTACTTCTATCAACACTACTTCCAGAACTCAAAGGAAGCGCTGCTTGTTCGCGGTAGCCACTTATACTCCGACTAATAGTAGCACTGTTGACAGCGAAGATATCTTCTACGACGAACACTGTACACTCTTAAGACGCGCAGAGTTCCGATACCATTAGTCTTGTAGGAGATATGAGTGCTCAACTTGGTCGCCTAGAAGTTACTGAGTCACAACTTGGTGGTTCATTCAGGCTCGATGCTCAGCGGACAGCAAATGGTGAACGCTTTCTTTACTTATGTGCACAGCACAGACTATTTATTAGTAGCACTTCGTTTAGATATAAAAAGCGGCAGTGTGCAACTTGGCGTCACCTAACGATGATCAACCATGGACACAAATTGACCATCTCGCGATCAGCGCTAGATGGAGAGGCAGCACTGGAGACTCCCGTTCGTTCTGGAACACTAGTGTAGATTCTGATCACTCGCTCCTTCGATCGAGATTCGCATAAAAATTCTCTAGTCAAAAGACAATCATCTATAAGCGCGACGGTTTAGTAGATGATCCTCCCACCTTGATG
Organism: Atriophallophorus winterbourni; assembly: GCA_013407085.1. NCBI lineage: Eukaryota > Metazoa > Platyhelminthes > Trematoda > Plagiorchiida > Microphallidae > Atriophallophorus > Atriophallophorus winterbourni. The sequence goes on along the minus strand of JACCGJ010006613.1, from coordinate 4,616 downwards.
TCCGAAAATGTCACACAGCAGTGTTCCAAAGTTGTCATAGCCGAGGGTGGTGGTAAGAACGAGCCCTTAATATCTATAAAATGCCCCTATGTGGCGTGCGTTTCAAATAGCCTCTGACAACCAAGTCCAACATCTGTCTAGGCCTGGGCAACCTGACAGTAGTATCGCCCGCGTGCAGTCTCTGACTGTGCGGCACTTTGCTTGGATCAGGCTTGTGCTTTCATTCCAACTTCAGGTCTGCACGAGTGGCTTCCACAAGTCCGGCGGATCGGCACTTACTGATTAAGCATAGACTTACTAGAATCAAACATGAATCCAATCAAGCTTCGTGAACCAAGTAGAGTGGCATCAGCACGACAGCTTCCTTGCAGCGTTCACTTTCACGCATTATAACAACTTTTCACCAACATTTCACTCTACAGCACGCGAGATTAATCAAACACTTCAAGAAGATATCTACAACAAAAACGACAGTGAACATCGTTTTCAGCCATATCACTAAGGGTAAGAAACGACAGTGGATTCTGATTACTTGGACCCCAACCACACCAACAAAAACAACCAGCGAGTCATAAAATGTTTTTTTGAGAAAATACGTAGTTGAACCCATACTTACATCGTTCCGTCAGGACGGAAATGAATCACCGTGCGTTCCCCAGAGGACTTGGGGTCCATCTGCTTTTGTGCATCGAAGAACTTGATAAACACGGAGGCCATGCAGTGGCGCTTGAGCAATGCACATTTGCGAGACAGCGGTTGATAATCATCAGGCAAGGTGTTGAGATCGATCAATAATGTTGCGTTGTATCCGGGATCCGCTTCCGCCGCTAGCAAATTTCCATATTGCTCACGTAGATACTATAGTATGACAATAGAAAGTCACTTCAGCAATAATCACAACAGACAGGACACAGTGACAAGGAAGTTCACGTTGAAAGTCGAATCATGCGAAGCGAGCGGATGTTCGAAAACGAACTGCAACATTACTCATGCAACTAAAGGAAATTGAGATAAAAGTGGCTAGGCTTTTCAGCACACATCACATCTGAGCTTACGGGTAGGAACGGCAGAATGTGTTTCCGCATCCCTTGCACGTGCATTTACTTTGAATGATTAGAAGAACCACATGCAGTCGTTAAAATTCCCCATAGGTAGTTGCGCATTCATTGCTAAATACAACACATTTCAAATACCAAAGACATTCTGTTGCTACGAGTGATCATCATCATCATCATGAAGCACAAATATAGAGCGAGTACACGTGGACAGATCAATAAGCATTGACTACTGAAGGTAACATGCTTTAAAGAAGGTCGATACAGCCGTGCATGTTCTTGAAAAACGAGAACAATGAACTGAAAATAAAGACGCAAAGGCTTATGCACTTACGATAATCATTGCTGCAGTGCAAAATGGTCACATAATTATTAATTACATTCCGCGTATGAAAGTTGTTGATTAGTTTTGGACATCAGAGAATTGGTTCTAGTTGCAAGGCTGTGCAATCGTGCAGTACGTCTGTATTGTGTGGCTAACACGGTGCTAAATTCATTGGCCAGAGGTAGTGAGCTGCATGCTAAAACAGGCTGTAGTCTCACTACCATTCCCTGTTATTTTTTGTTCCTCATATCTGTCTAGGCCTGGGCAACCTGACAGTATCCTAGCCCACGTGCAGTCTATGACTGTGCGGCATTTTGCCTGGATCAGGCTTGTGCTTTCATACTATACCATAGTTGGTCACAGAATAAGTCTTAATGCGATTGTGGAGTGCGAACAGAGGACCTTTTTAAGGAATGATAAAAGATGGGCACTTGGCATTACCGATAAAACGGCTCAATTGTTTCAGGCTCATTATTGATGGAAAATTAGTTACATTCCACTTCGAATGGTGCATGACAGTGAAAGCCGCAAGGAAGCTGCCATGCTGATGTCGCTCTGCTCGTTCACGAAACTTGTTTGAATGCATGTTCCATTCGAGGTGTAGGCACCTCTACCCAGTTTGTTTGTGATTTCGCTTCAATAGAATCCGTAGCTATTTAAGTCCCGCCCTACCCCATCTTTTAGGCTTTTACTTTTTCATGGTTGTATGGCAGTTAAGCATTCGGTACGCGCTACCAGTGTAATGCTGTCTATGATGATGATGATAACGATTGATGACTTTTATTATCATGGCGAAAGTCAGTGGCAAAGTAAACCAGTGATGGCACGCAAATTTCAAGAAGCTCTCCCGTTTGTTCCACGAAGGCGTACTTCTTTGGGATTTGCGATATACGGTCGATTCATGAACAGGGTTCAGCCAGCCCGCAGCATTCTTCAAGTAATTTCATCGGTACACGTAACTTCGTAGTATCAAAGACGGCTGCAGAAATTCCGCAGCGAAGTATATATATAATACACATTATCTTAGCTCAGAGAACCGATATGTATGTATGTATGTATGTATGAAAGCACAAGCCTGAACCAGGCAAAGTGCCGCACAGTCAGAGACTGCACGTGGGCTAAGATACTGTCAGGTTGCCCAGAGAACCGATAAGCTAGCAAAGAGGTGTAATTGTGTACGGTGCAGTTACAATCTTTATAAATTGATTTGAAACTCATATTAATCACTATGCGCAAACACACCGGAGCCTCTCTGCGACTTTACGTTTTTAATATATCTCTAGGCCTGTGCAGAACTTTATTTGAATGCTAAAAAGAGCGTCATGGACAACGAGTTGTGTGCCAGAACACACTTCACACTCGATGCCATTGTTGTTATACATGCATTGGCCTAAGCAAACAAATAGGATCTTATCTCGCAGTCTTGCAATCCGTGAAACTTTACCCAACACCGAGCAGGCGATTGCATAGATGTATGCAATGGGTTGGTTTGAAGTTCAACATCAGCAACTGCGTACATAGGGTTAACGCCAGCCGATTGTATTAAATCATTGTTGCAAAATGGTGAATTGCAGAAGTTATTGATATCGAGCCGCGATTACGGTACATCTTAAACAATAGAAGCTTACATATTTCCTGAATTTGATCCAAACTTATTGATATTCACCGTAAAATTCGGATCACAATCATATCGTTAATGTATTAAGATAAGCGACGATTTTCAACACGGATGTACTGCATCCAATCATGTTATGACAGACGAGAGTGACAGCAATCCGACAGAGCTGTTGTGGAATAACCTGAGTGATAAAAGTTTATACTTCGTCTCATTGAGCCGAACATTTTTCGAGAGCAATGTAACTAGCCTCCTGCAATAAGGTCATTAACATTTCCATCGTTGTGAACCTTTGTAGGTTGATTCTACGCCGCCAGGTGAAGTAGTATGGTATGGTATGAGAGCACAAGCCTGATCCAGGCAAAGTGCCGCACAGTAAGAGACTGCACGTGGGCTAAGATACTGTCAGGTTGCCCAGGCCTAGGTAGGCGAAGTAGTAAGGTATGAAGAACCCAAAATTCGTGTAGGAAAGTAAGCAGACCAAAATATATTGGTAAAATAAATCGCGCATTTATTTGTCGATAAACACCAGGCGGTACATAAACAATTGGCCCGTAATTGTGTGAAGAATCAGTCTAAATCAATGTGTGTGATCGCATTGGAAAATAAAAAAGAATATCGGGAGTGGGTTCTGGTGGACTTGCTCAAATTATATTTACGTCGAATTAATCTAGGAAACACTTCGAATTCTCGCACAACATTCGAACGGTCACGATTTTCAGTGGTTTGCTTTATGATTTAGTGTCTTTCATTCATTTACATTGGGACTATCTTCATTTAAATAACTTGTTAATTCCAGCTTGATAATGTTGTCAGATGTCAGAGGGACAGGTAGGGTAACTAAACGCCTTGGGCCATCCAACTTTTTGCATGTCAGAGGGACAGGTAGGGTAACTAAACGCCTTGGGCCATCCAACTTTTTTGGCAGCCCTTTTATTCGAAAATGTTTCCGACGCTTTTAGTCGAACCAATATTCTCCACTGCTCAAATATAGGCTACATATAGACTTTACCCATATGAATGTGAACGCAATAGACCCGAGGTCGTAGAAAAAATCCAAAAATGGGGCAGAGTACTCGTTGCATCGCATAAAACGATACACGGAAGCTGATCAACTGATTAAAACTATGAATGGAAAGATTCAGGCTGTTCAGGACTAGCCCCATTCTTCTTGATCAATAAGTTGACGAGTTCTTCCGCTTGTTCATCAGCATCATCATCATCACAGACAGCATTACACCGGTAGCGCGTACCGAATGCTTAACTGCCACACAACCATGAGAAAGTAAAATCCTAAAAGATGGGGAATGGTGGGACTTAAATTGCTACGGGTTCTATAAAAGAGTAAGCACAAACAAACAAGTTAGAGGTGCCTACACTCGAATGGAAATGCATCATACAAGTTTTCGTGAACGAGATAGCGAATCATAAGCATGGCAGCTTCCATGCGGCTTTCACTGTCATGCATCATAACAAGCTTTTCTCGTCACTCCGCTTGACAACATACAAGGTTAAGCAAACACTCCAAGAAGATGCTTAGTGCAAGACCGCCATTGAACACGGTTTCGGGGACATATCCTGAAGCGTAACTAACCATTGCGATATCTGATCGCGGCGACAC
>JACCGJ010006612.1:0-26071 GCA_013407085.1 Atriophallophorus winterbourni | reverse complement strand
CAAATGATGTGCCATAACCTTGCTGTAACGCTCGAAAAAAACACTATCGCGTTCGAATCGACGCCGCAAGTAGCTTAAGCGCCTTTCCGCTGACAAATAATTTGTGGTCAGTTTGCTTCTATCAGGCTTCCAAGGTAGCGGTACCTGAAAATGACCGTCGATAATTTTTGATCCTTTTACGAGCGACAATGCATCTTCGTCATCGCGCGATCGTTCATTTCCTTCAGCGGATATGTCTGCAAATTCTGCATTAAACAGACGGTTGACACATTCATCAATGAACACTTGCTCCAAAGAAGAATTTAAACACAAGATATCCTTTGGAGTTTAGCATGCCGGCCCTTGCAGAATACACCCCAACAGCGTTTTGGTTGCAAATGGACGGCGCCTGCCTCCTAAGCGCTGTTACAAAGCCCAATGTGCTTCAGGGACATCACAGCCTATGAGCACAGTCACAGGCTGATCACTAACATCAAGGAAGTCAACGTCTTCCAAGTATGCAGGCCGTTCACTCAAGGCTATCATTGGACATTGTGATACACGCGGCAACTTTTCTACTGTGTAATCCTCAGGGACGTGGATTAGTTGATGCCATCAAACGAGTGTATTTTAAATTTCAAACGAGAAACTTGTACAGGACTTTTAGGCATCCTGTTCTGTTCAACGAAGTCATTAAGAATCAAAGTGGTATCAGAACCACTATCCAAGAAGGCAACTGCATTAAAAAGCTCATTTGGAGTCTCGATCTTGATGGGTAAAAAACCTAAGAACACTATGGCACCGAAAGCCGCATGGCTGCAGTGAATATTCGTGGACGGTTTCTCTGCAGCGTGGTTGTAGTGTAGAAGTGTGTGGTGTCGTTTACCGCAATTTTCGGCAGTGCACCACGGCTTGTATTTACATGACACAGCGCCATGTGACGGTCGCAGACAAGAAACAAACAGAGTTACGTTTGGCGATTTTCCAGCGCGATTTGATTCAGAACTCAGAACTCAGAAAATTGTATGGTAAAAAAAGCATTAAGCTTAACAATAACGATAGGATGACAAGGTATATGGAACATATAAAAATATATTAAAAAAATATAAAATATCAAAAAAATCAATAGGGACATTCGCATACCGCATGGTTCGTCATAAACTCATCGAGTTTGGAAGCGAAAACCTCAACAGATTCTGATCGTGTGATTTCTTCAGGCAAATAGTTCCAAGTGAAACAAATTCTTACGGAGAAGAAATTACGACGTATATCCAATCGAGAATGCGGAATGCTTAACGCCTTTGAATGTGTTCGTGTTCTAGTAAGGTCATTGGGCTTTAGCAAGTGTTTAAGGGGATGGTTTACAGAATGCAGGATTTTGAAGGTCAACATAAGGTCACTACGTATCCGCCGTTGGGTAAAATCGTGTAGGTTCAGTTTTAACATTCGCTCTGTGAAAGGCAAATTTCTGTACCGGGAGACCAACTTTGTAGCACGATGATAAATCCTGTCGAGTAGTTCGATATCCTTCCTCAGCCCAGGCTTGGATGGAATATTCCATAACAGGACGTATATACGTGTTAATTACCCGGGGTAGGGTTTTAGGCGTAAAAATCCGGAATATTCTTTTGAGAAGACTCAAGATACGGCAAGCTTTATTGTACACCATCCGGCAATGCTGTCCCGGCTTCAGGTTAAACGAAACCCAGATACCCAGATCTTTTTCTGCTGTGGTCCAGACGAGATCTTGCGTGCCAAGCTGATACGTGTGGTGCACAGATTTCCCAAGCTGCAGCATTTTAAATTTCGCAGGGTTAAATGGTAACTCATTTAACTGGGACCAACGAAATAAGATTATTAGATCCCGTTGTAATGCCATACAGTCATTAACAGACCTGACACGTTTCCATATTTTAATATCATCGACAAATAGTATCAAGGTGCATCCAATATCCTCTACTATATCGTTCATATACACCAAGAATAGAAGAGGTCCAAGCACCGAGCCTTGCGGAACTCCACTCGTGACGTTTATTTTTTTAGATAAGGTGCTGCCAACGCGAACTTGGACGTGTCTATCAGTAAGATAGTCCCTTATCCAATTCAGCAATATTCCCGTTATTCCATAGGATTCGAGCTTTTTAATTAAGATGTCTTAGTTGACTCTGTCGAAAGCTTTGGAAATATCGATGTAGCAAGCATGTACAGCCTCACCTTCGTCTAGTGCCCTGGTCCAATCTTTGAACGTGGTAAGAAGGTTAGATAAACAACAACGACCTCTTCGAAAACCGTGTTGTGCTGCGGTCAAAATATTTTGGTTTTCAAAATGTTCTCTTATGCGCGCAGTCACAATGCGTTCCATTAATTTGGAGATCACCGGAAGTAACGTTACCGGTCTATAGTTTGCGGTGTCTGAACGGCTACCGCCTTTATAAATAGGAGTTATCATCCCTGCTTTCCATTGCGGTGGTATTTTTCCTTCATTTAAGCTGAGATTGAATATGCGAGTGAGAGGAGCAGTCAAAGCAACGCGACACCTGCGACACAGTTGCCCGGCGGGGGTAATTTTGTCTGCGCCAGGGGACTTCTTTTCGTTTAGTCGACAAAGTTCCCGCCCAACCATGTATTCGTTGATAGTCATTTCACTTAATAATTCGAAATGTGGTGAACTTGATGAAAGTTGATATGGTATACAACGCTTGGGATTGAAGACAAATGAGTAAAACTTTGCTAAAGCGTCGGCGGTATCTTGGCCAGAGTGGGTCAATCCATGAGGTGTTAGTACAGAGAATACACCTGGTTTGATCTTTGATCGTTCATTTACTATCTTGTAGAGGAGCTTAGGATTCTTTTCCATTCTCTTAAGCAAGTTCCATTGGAATTGCATGCGATCTTCTCTTACAAGAGTAGTGACTTGATTCCGTATCTTACAGAATCGTTTCCAAGTTTCTTCCGTACCAAACTTCTTATGAGTTACCCAAGACTCTCGCTTAAAAGCTAACCATTTCTTCGTTCTACTCCGAATAACAAACTGGTTGTTGTAGCGAGCAACATCAGCACGGCTGCTCCTTGCGGCTTTCACGGTATTGCATCATAACAAGCTTTTCTCGTCACTCCGCTTGACAACATACAAGGTTATGCAAACACTCCAAGAAGATGCTTAGTGCAAGACCGCCATTGAACACGGTTTTGGGACATATCCTGAAGCGTAACTAACCATTGCGATATATGATCGCGGGGACACCAGCCTGGAAGACGCGCTGCGCCTACTTTGGAAAAGTTACTAGTAAGAATTTTTAGCTGCCTTTGCCATGTGACGGTTTGGCCACCCCGAGATTTACGCCAATCAGGATGTGGCGTCGCAAAAAGAATCTGTTTCGGAAGTCGGTGTTCCGGCATCCGTAAAACGTGACCCAACCAGCGTAACCTATGCAGGTTGATCTGCTTCTCTATATCGACATTACTACCAAACAACTTATTTCGGAGAGCATCGGTGCGCATACGATTGTGACAGCAAACTCCTAGAATGCTGCGGAGACACCGGTTGTCAAATACTTGGAGACGCTGAATGTGTTCTTTACGTAAGGTCCAGGTTTCGCACCCATACAGTAACACAGCCCGCACTGTCGCTTTATAGAATCTACCCTTGAGTAGCAGAGACAGTCCTTTCTGACGCCAGAGGTGACCTAGGGTGCGGAATGCTACGGTCGCTTTAGAAAGGCGTGCCGAGACCTCATCATCTAACGATGCAGGATTATTAATACAACTACCGAGATACGTAAAACGATCCACAATTTCAAGCGCCTGATTGTCAAGTAATAAAGCGTTGTTCGATAAGTCGATGTCCTGCAGAAGAACACTGCACTTAGAGGGCGCAAAACGCATTCCAAATGCGGGCACAATACTAGATAGCTTGTTCAGTGTCGCCTGTGCATCTGTGTATGAGTCGAAGAGCAGAACTATGTCATCAGCATAATCCAAGTCGAGAAGCTTGACGCCTGGCATTATGTGAACTCCGAAAGCTGGGGCACCTTCGTTGCATAATTCCATAATTGCATCAATTACAAAATTGAACAAAAACGGAGAAATCGGACATCCTTGTCGGACGCCACTTGTAGTGTTGAATTTGGGAGAAAGTTCGTTGTAAACCCTAACGCATCCGGATGTATGAGCATAAAGTGCGCGTAGTATGTTGACATACTTATGCGGAACGCCTTTGCACAGCAAGGTCTTAAACAGGGCATTTCGATCGACTGAATCAAATGCTCCTTTGAAGTCTAAAAAGATGGCTATTGTCGGCTGTCGATAGGTGTGCCGCAGTTCTAATATCCGTCGAAGAGTAAAATGTGGTCGACACAGCCTCTGCCAGGCCGGAAGCCAGCTTGCTGCTCACGGATCTGTGATTCCCTATGCGATGTTAATCTTCGAAGATATATGGACGCTAATAATCTCGTAATGATGGGAGTGAGACTTATCCCACGGTGATTAGAGCATGAGCTTCGCACACCTTTTTTAAATATAGGTATGATAACCGATTCGCCCCAACTCGGAGGGACGGATTCTGACATCCACACTTCACGGAGGAGATCTCCTAATGTGCTGATTAGTACTTGGCCACCTTCTTTGAACAAAACAGGCGGTATGTCATCTGGGCCAGCAGCTTTGAATCGTTTCATCGATTCGATACATGCTTTAATTTCTAAATCATTAGGGGGATCTACGCTAACAGGCCAAGGATCACACTGCCTCAAGTGAGGGGATGATTCTGTTGCAGGCGACCAGCTGAATTGTTCTTCAAAATGTTCGGCCCAGCGTGACAGGCGGCGATTCTTATTAGTGATAAGAGTACCGTCTAATTCCGCTTTAGTCTCACTCACTCCTTGTTTCGTAGGCCCAGTCGATCGAATAAGTTGGAAGAGTTTTCGCACGTTACCCGCATTATTTGCTATTTCCATTTCTTCGACCTTATTTAGCCACCTCCTTTCTCTGTCTAGTCTTAAGCTCCGTTTAAGTTCATTCCTCACGCGTCTACGCTCTGTGTTGTGTCCAGGACCATGAGGTATTTGGCGTCGCTGGTGAAGAATTTCTATAGAGCGCTGTGAAATCCAGTGGGACTTTTGGGTTGGTTGTGCAGTCTCACAAGCTGTTATTGCGGCGGCTCGCATAATCCCTGCTATTTTGTTCGACCTTGCATCGGTAGTTGCATAATGGGCAACTGGGAGTGAGTTACTCAAGGTGGTCCTATAAATGTCTTGAACTGCAGGCTGGAAGAATTTTTCGACAGCAATGCGTTTCCCATTCGAGGGCTTCGTACCGGAGAACTTTAACGAGAACCTACATCGCACAAGAGCATGGTCTGAATCTACGCAGGTATTCCAAAAAGAGCGGCAGTCCTCAATGCAACCTCTCCAGCGAGCACTTATGGCGATATGGTCGATTTGGGCCGAAGGTTGGCTTCCATCCGGCGAGCGCCATGTGGCACATTGACATTTTTTATGGCGAAAGGAGGTGCTGCTAATGAATAATCGAGATTGTGCACAGAATTGTATAAACCGTTCACCATTATCTGTGCGTTGGCTTTCAAGACCAAACATGCCACCTAATTGTGATTCAGATGTATCTAAGCGACCTAGTCTGGCATTCATATCTCCTGCTAAGACAACAATATCGGAGCTTTTTGCACGTCGCAAAAAGAGCATAAAGATCGTCGTAGAAGGCGTTCTTCTCGTCGTCGGAATTGGTGTTAGTCGGAGCGTAAGTTGCTACAATAAACAAGCATCTCTGATTAGAAGATTTTGAGTTTGGTCTAATATTAGTGGCGAGTCTAACTGCGCACATCCTGCTATTGCGAGGAATCAAATCGATTAGACAGGATTCGGCACGTGAATTCAGCACTATACCAACACCCGCCTGTCCTGAAATGGCAGCTACAGAATCACCAGAGCAGCGCAAGAAGTAGCGAGTTGAAAGATTTGGGGCAGTAAGTTCAGTAATTATAGACGGATCATATAAGCGCGTTTCCGATAAACAGCAAACATCAATAGAAAGACTATCTAAGGTAAGAGCCAGTGCAGCTTGTTGGCCTATTTGTCTCAGAGTCCTGACATTCATGGCTCCGATGTGAGCAGAGGTCCGTGGTTTGAGAAAGTGATCTATAGATTTGCGAACAGAAAATGTTCCAACATGTTCAGCGCGGTCTTTTCTAAAGCTGGGATTGACAGACGGAGAGTTGTTAAGAGTGGATGGGGGAGGGGAATGGTCGGAAACAGTTTGAAGAGTAGGGCCAGCAGTAGCTTGTTTTCGCTTACCCGCCCTGCTGTATGCAGCAGGTAAGGCGACCCTGTTTATCGTGCGCGACGGCCGATGCACTATGGATTTGGTTTTCGTAGTAATAGTCATGGTCATGGTTGTATGCGGGCTGGGATACTGCCAGGTCGCCCATGCCTAGACAGGAGAACAATTAGGGTTCTCGACCAAAGCCTTTGGCTAAAAAGCCTGACCCACATAAACCTTATAGTGCTCGGGATGTATCCCTGAACACTTCGGATGCGCCCATCTCTTGCAAGTATTACATACAATACCATTTACTACTTTTCTGCAACAAGATTTTCAGTATCAGTATCAGTATCCCAGGGCGATAGTCAACCAAGTCGAAACGAGTGCCCAGATTCTTTCGGAGGTGTGCTTGAAAACACCCACCACTACCAGGATTGATTCGTAAGTAACACAGGCGTGTGTAACTGTGAATGGAAAATGGGAGATGTCTCATCACCGAAAGGTGAGAGAGTTATGCATGTTGCACGTCCAATCGAATGAAAAGACGATGGACAGCAGTTTATTTCCACAAATGCGAAAAAATGAAAAAGAAACTCTTCTTTTGTGTTTCAAAATATTTTTCGAATATTTTTGTGTTTTTTTTGATAAAAAGGAGGGATTTAGTCTCAAGGGTAATGCTCCGGGAAGAGCTCCTGCCACCGTTCGTCCAGCCCATGTTTGAACGCAATTACTGAAGTTGCCTAGATTAGTTCTGCGGGAAGTGAGTACAACGCGTTCACTATACGGATGCTAAAGAAGTGCGTTCTGGATTCGAGCCTGGTGTGCTGTTCACTTAGCTTAAAACTGTGCCCTCGTGTACCAACCAAGGAAGAGAACCGAAAGAAGTCATAGAATTCTAGACAACTTAATTCTTTGACAACCATAAAAGTCTATATAAGATCCCCCCTAAGTTGCCTCCTCCTAAGTGTGAAAAGTCCTAGTGCTAATAGACGATTTTCATAATTGGTGTGTGCTAACCCCTCGATCATGCGAGTGGCCAGCTTCTGTACCTTTTCTAGCTGCACTATATCCTTCTGGTAATACGGCTTCCAAGCCTGGATACAGTATTCTAAATGTGGCCTTACTATTGCCTTGTAGAGGGGCAATAGCACCTCAGCTTTTCTGCAAGTGAGGGCAATCATAATAAAGAAAATATTTGAATAGTGATTACAGCAAATAAATTTCACAGACGAAATAGACTTCGCGTTATGATGTGTATAATGCAATAAATTGATTACCAATTTACAGCAAAATCAGAGAAAAGCAATCCGGAAATGGATTGTTAACAAGAGCTTGGGAAATACAACCAAATTGAACGTACCGCCAAACTCCACTGAGGTCTCACGTGTTAAAGCAGTTTTAATTTTCTCATATTACATATAAAATCATATCACAAATTCATAGAGTATGCATATAAAACAAACAAAAAATATTAATCTTCCTCAAAAAATGAGATGGCCTAACCCAAATAATATTTAATTACCTGGCCACGATGGGGAACGAACCCACGACATTCGCGTTATCAGCACGACGCTCTAACCAACTGAGCTGTGCTGTCAATGGCTAATAAAGTTCAGTTCATTTCAGTTCAGTGTGCACAGGACAGTATGTAGCTAACAAGCCAATCGAGCGTCCAGAATTTCTTCCGGTGGAAAGCTGCAGAAAAGCAACCACCACTGCCAAAGCGTTTTTTCTTATTAATAATAATAATACTATATTCTTGGTAAACCAAGGCATGCAAAACATGATCAGGTTATCAATGTGTACAAAATTAATAAATTGTAAAATGACCTTTTCAAGCGGAATTTTTGAACATTTTTCCGTTTAATAAAGGATGGTAAATTTACAAGGGTGAGAAAGTTAATTTTTTCGCGCAATGTCACACAGTAATAAAGTTTCATCTAGATTGCATCGAAATAATCAAACGAAGAGGATGCAATTAATTCTGGAGCAGAGATTGAAAAAAAAGAAAATAACATAAAAAGTTATGAAGGAAATGGTGCGTTTGAAGATATAAATGTCACAGTAAAAATAAATTTTCGAAATAAAGAAAGTTCCTTCATATATATATAAATTGACTTCTTCGGAATGTTGGTGGGTGTGATTGAAAAAAAGCACATAAAAATCCGAAGTTAAATTGAAAAAATTAGAAAATGGAGGGGATAAGGGGAGATTGTGGTTAAAATTGCATGAGGTTTGGGCCGGTTGTACGATCCAGGAAGTCGAAGAATTGTCTAATAAGGGAAACCAAAACTGTTTGCCAGTATGGATTTCAGTTCATGTAGAAGAATCAGTCTTACGCGGAAGAAGCAAGGACCAGTATCGGAGTTGGTTTTGGAGTCGGAGGTACTGGAACACAATTAAAACTATTCTCTTCACCATCATGGTGAGAGATTATCATTGTAAAATAGTACATTTATTATAAACGATAAAAAAGATCACAAAAAACAATATTTTTGGCATTTTAGCGTTTTTTTTTGTTTTTATAATAAATACGTTATGGCAAAGCATGTTTTTATGCATAAATGGGTTTAATGTAAGCAGATTACGGTTAAGAATATGGTAATATGGTAAAAATGATCATAAGATGCACGGTTACGATGAAGGTTTGTAACAACATATCTATTGTGATCGCGCACAATTTCGTGCAGGGACTCATTCACCTCAGTTCAGTTCAGTTAGCACAGGACGATATGTGGCAGAGTCGCCAATTGAGCGTCCAGAATACTTCCAGTGATAAGCCGAAAGAGCGTCCACCACTTCAAATAGTAGGTTCAATATTCTTCTGGTATGACTTTGGCTGGAATGCAACAGAAAAACTCCCTCATCCAATAGGTGAGGAGAGACATTAGTGCGTTCCAAAGACAAATTGAAGAACAACTATAAAATAAAGGGATGAAAATTGGAAAACACAGAGCGCCAGATCGAGTCTAGTCTATCTTTGAAGCACATTACTGAAGTAGAACAAACTACCTCATCGGGCAGACAGTTCCAATGATTCGCTACCCTTTCGCTAAAGAAGTGCTTACGTGCATTACACCTGACATGTTGCTTTGCCAGTTCCAGTGAATGGCCTCGAGTACCTACCACTGGTGCGAGAGCATACATATCAGCCGGATCAATAGAACTAAAGCCTCTAACGATTTTAAAGGTCTCGATCAGATCCCCATGTAGTCGCCTTCTTTTTAGCGAGAAGAGATCTAGACTCAACAGTCGTTGTTCATGCGACTTCCCAGATTGACCTTTAATCATACGAGCAGCTAGGCGCTGAACACCTTGAAGCGTGGCAATGTCCTTTTCCAAGTAAGGAGACAAAGCTTGAACGCAATACTCGAGATGAGGTCTCACTATCGCTATATACAATGGGATGAACACCCCCGGGGACCTGCAGGATAAAACTGATCGGATGCGAAAGAGCTGGTTCCTAGCGCGTTGAGCATCAATAGTCAATAGCATGTCAAGTTGTAGATCAAGTTGAGCGTGACTGAAACAGTCTTAAAGTCATTCACGCAACTAGATTTGTTTCGACGGTATGCGGTTGAGCACCCGGCAGTTGCAGATGATTCATTGTACTATGGTGTTTTCATCATTGTATATTTTATTACAATAACCCTGCATATTTCATTATTGTTTTGCTTTCATAATACATGTAAATAGGTACACAATTTCGAATATACGATCAACGCCGCGCTCGTGTTCTGCTTTGGGACAAGTATATCGCGTGTGACTGCTGGGGGTTTTATGCTGTTATTCGTTGCGTAATGTGATCCGGTTTATTGCGTTTAATAATCAGAGACGTACTTTGTTAGTGGTGAAATCTCCGTTGGATCAACCGCTACAAATTGGTGAGCCTCGAACATATTTTAAATTTTCTTTCGTACCATATACTCCAATTTATTCTGATTTTGCTGTCATATCTGGTTTCATTAACTAAATATATTTCAAATCAGCATTTTCTGATACGCTATCTGAGGATATTTCTAAAGACGTTATGACACACTTTAATCTTCCATCTTTTGGTATGAATGATCCTTGCCTCTGGTTCGCGCAAATTGAAGCCTTATTCGAGTCTCACAAAGTAAAAACTCAACGTGCTCAGTATAACCGTGTGGTTGGTATGTTGCTCCCTTCAGTCGCAAAAGAGGTTGCCGATTTAATTTACAATCGCCCTGCCGATAACCCATACGATGCCATCAAGCATGATATTATTTCACGTACATCTTCAACCGACGAGCAAAACCTCCGAAAGCTTTTGTCAGGTATAGAAATGAGTTATCACACTCCTTTACAGCACTTACGACATATGTTGCAGTTACAAGGAGACAAGCCTGTTGACGACAAAATTATCCGCGAATTTTGGCAACAAAGTTCATCAGCAGATGTCCGTAAAGTGTTAGCCATTATGGATAAGAATACTAGTTTGCAACACCTGGCACGCATAGCGGATGAAGTACATGATATATCGCATGGTGGTACGTTATCTCATGTCCGACACACCACTGACGCGCATACAAGCATCTCTGTCCAGAATGATTTTGAAGAGTTAAAATCGATGTTCCATTCCGTGTCATTGCAAGTAGAGAACATCGCACGATCTCGTAGTTTTTCTCGAAATCGTCATTCGCAACAGCCCAAGAAGCGATCGTCGAGTCATTCTAACGGTTCAAGTTTATGTTACCATCATCGTCGATTCGGTGCAAAGGCCCTGCATTGCACGTCACCTTGCACCTATAATTCAAATGTGTCCAATCAGGGAAACCACGAAGCCAGACAGTAGGCACGGCATCTCTGTCCGGCTCCCCTCAAAGCCGTATTTTCTACGTTACCGACCGGGCCACTAAAATGCGATTCCTCATCGACACTGGTGCTGAGATTAGCGTTATCCCACCATCCACTAAGGAAAGCGAGAGCCCTTCGTCAATGAGGTTGCAGGCGGCAAACGGCACGAACAATTCCACCTTCGGTCAAAGATCACTTTCTGTCGAATTAGGTCTGCGACGGGACTTTCGATGGATTTTCACGCTGGCTGATGTCAAAGTACCGAATATGGGAGCAGATTTCCTCTCACATTTTGATCTTTTAGTCAATATAGCTACACGAAAGCTAATTGATTATTTGACAAAGATTAACTCCTTTGGTAATTCCTGCGATTCCCCTATTCGAACCATTCGCGTACTCACCCCTGACATCCTACCTGCGTTCAGTGACTTACTGAAAGTATTTTCGGAAGTTTTCAAACCCTGTACACTAGCTGCGGTCGTTAAACATAAGGTTAAACACCACATTGTGACCCGTGGTCCTCCAGTGTTTAGCAAGCCCCGTCATTTGGCTCTAAAGAAGTTCGACGTAGCGAATTGTGAGTTTGAAGATGAGCTCGAACTGGGAATTATCCGGCCAACCAAATCGCCCTGGGCATAGCCCCTTCACATGGTGGAGAAATATCAATCTGATGCTTGACGACCATGCGGTGATTATCGTTCCCTTAACAGAGTTACTGTTCCCGATCGTTACCCCATTCCCCATATTCATGACTTTGCACGTTCATTACACGGAAAGACAGTGTTTTATAAACTAGATTTGGTGCGTGCATATCACCAGATACCTGTCGCCAACGAAAATATCCATAAAACAGCTATTACCACACGCTATGGTCTTTTCGAATTCTTAAAAATGCCCTTAGGTTTACGCAATGCTGCTCAAGCCTTCCAGAGATTCAGGGATTATCTTTGGTGCATGTCTACATTGATGATGTCCTTATTGCCAGTTCTTCTCAACAGGAACACGCAGAACATCTGCCTGCTGTTTTTCAGCGACTTTCACAATTCAACGTTGTGGTTAACACGGATAAATGCCTCCTTACTGTCGCTTCTATTAAAATCTTAGGACATCATGTCAATTAAAACGGAATTCGCCCTGTGCTTGATAAAATTTCGTCCATCAACGATTATGCATGTCCAACCTCGCTTCGACAGTTACGTCGATTCCTCGGCTTAGTTAATTATTCAGAAGATTCATTCCAAACTGTGCTATCATCGCTCAACCGATGACTGATTTGTTACGCGGAATGGAACGACAATTTAAAATGAATGCCGATGCTGCTGAATCGTTCGAGCGATTGAAATCTGCAACATTAAAAATGATAACATTCTAAACGAGCTTCTCCTTGACATATTTCTGTGCACATGGTTTCTATAAATTTATAAGCTTGAATCAGTATATCTTTTTCAATAAGTATATCAGGATTCATGAGTGATAAAAGACGTTTTAGAGAATGATAGCTAGAATTGAATAATACTAGTTCGTTTATAAGATCGGACACCTCCGATTCTATTTTTTTCAAATTATTCAGATTAACTGACAGTACAATTACTTGGCTTACATATTTTACCAGATTCAATACGCGAAGATAATAAGGTTTTCGAATGCATTTTTTCACCAGCTTTATTTTATGGATTCAACAGAAATAATTTTAATGAAATTGATGTTTAATATGTAAAGAGAATACGTTGCAGGATTTTGATGAAAACTAAAACAGATCTCTTGCAATTGTTCCTTCTGATCATGCAGTTTAAATTGGGAGAGAGACAGAGCCCTTACAATGAGTCTTCGAGCGCTTCAGTTACACTCGTGTTACAATCAGCTCGATTTGAGAATTTCGAATAGATTTGGCTAATACTATCTCTCTATCTTGGATCACCTTCGGTTGAAATTCTTAGATGATTGTTCTTCGTTGCTCCAAAGCTACCTGACTCAATCCGTCAAATTCTTCAACTAAACGAATCACACATAAGAAATCTCATGAACCCTGTAGCAAATATTACTTTCAAGGTCACCGTGAAATTTTGCTTCTTAGTAATCTTTCGATCAGAATCAGAAACATTTACTAGAAACAATAGAAGAACACAGGTTATATAAAGTCTCATCGTAGTTACATGCAAATATACGATGAAAGTTCAAATTTTATTCAGTGTAAGTATGTAAAACCTTGGAAAGACTTACCAGGGATCGATTATGCAGCCACCTCGTACAAAAATTATCAATAAGCAGGGTTGAACATGGCTTCCTTAGAGGAATGTCGTGTCTCTCGAATCTTCTATGCTTTTGAGATAGAGCTTTCAAGCGCCCGGATGAAGGTGGACGGGTAGATGTCTTTTACTTAAAATTTAGCAAGACCTTCGACTCCGTGAGTCGTGGATGTAGCTTGCGGCCAAAGGAGTATCTAGTGATCTCCACTACTAAATAGCCAGTTTTCTTTTTGATAGATCCTTCAAGGTCCCTGTAGGCGATACTAACTTTGAATTCACAAAATATACTATTGGGGTTCAACAGGGTTCTATACTACTCACAGTACTCTGTCTGATAGTCATTGATGATTTTGCATCGCAGTTATCATGTACCAGCTACATGTTTGCTGAAAATGTCCGATTCACCGGAAACAGTGATAACTACGATCTGTTCAGAGATTTTAGAAGGTCATCAAATGGTCAAAGGATTGGGATCTTCCACTGGATTATAGTGAATGTCATCTGTTTTCTGCAGCAGTCGACAAGATTACAGTAACTGCAAATAGCGGTAGAATCTACTTTAAATTTGTTTAGGTGGTTAAAGATTTAGATATTGTCGCAACGGCGGATTTTAAATGGGCTGTTAAATATGACTCAGCTGAACATCGAGCAAGAGTATAACTCTGTAGGCTTGAATCTGTTCTGAAATGTAGAACGCTGAAAGTGTTTATTACATTATATCCGGCGATTGTCAGGCCGCTTTTTTCCGAAAAATCATATTACATCCTAAGGTTTTCCAACGTTTGGCAACCAAAATGGTTGAAGGTAGTTCTAGTAAACCTAAGAGGAACGTCTTATTTCTTTAATTCAATTCAATTCAATTCAACTTTAATGGTATAAAAAGCATATAGCTTGACAAAAACCACAGAATCATATGGGAATTACGAATAACATGGGTAAGAAACGGGATTTGTTTTCTTAGAAGTGGTCCAAGCACTGATCCCTGTGGCGCCCCACTCGTTATTGCAATAGGTCGTGACGAAGCACCATCAACCCTTACTCGAATGACACGGTCGTGGAGATAATCCTCAAACCAGGCTAGTAATGAACCCTTGATTCCACATAGCTCCAACTTTTGTAGTAACAGACTATGGTTGACACGATCGAATGCTTTTGACATATCAAGATAGCAAGCGTGTGTGGTGACACCTTTGTCTACAGCTTGTGTCCAGTAATCGAGGGCGAGCAGAAGGTTTGAAAGGCAAGAGTGACTTTTTCTGAAGCCGTGTTGTTTGACTGCGAGCAAGCAATTGTCTTCCAGATGTTTTGTGACGCTGTTTGCTACGAGGCGCTCCATCACTTTAGAGATCACCGGTAGTAGTGTGACTGGTCGATAGTTGGATTCTTCGGATCGGTTGCCTCCTTTGTGGATAAGGGTAATGATGCCATTCTTCCAATCACAGGGAACGAAACTTTGGGTTGAAGAGAGGTTAAACAAGTATGCGATAGGCGTAGACAAAGAATAAGCACAGTTTTTAAGAATCAACGGAGTAATTCCGTCAGCTCCGGGAGATTTTCTCGTGTTGAGATTTAGCAATGTGCGGAGGACACTCTCCGAGGTAATAGTCAGTTGTTGTAAAACATTTTCGGGTCAGATGACGAGAGTTAAGGGACAGGTAACGGTGTTTCGTGGGCTGAATACAGTGGAGAAGAAATGGGCTATAACTTTTGCAGATTGCGATGCAGTGGTTGTTGTTCCAGCACGTGTCTTTAGAGCAGCAACTCCTGGTTTCACCCTTGACCGGTTATTTATGATCTGGTAGAGAATTTTGGGGTTGGATTCCATTTTGTTGAGTAAATGATTTTGATAATTTAGTTTGTCATCAACAACGAGTTTGTTTACCTTATTTCTCAGCAAACGGAATGTCTCCCAACTCTCAACAGTGGTATTATGTCGATGAGCTCGTCATGCAGCATTTCGCAAGGTCAACCATTTTCGTGTTCGGCTTCTAAGCTTAAATGTATATCCATTTTTTGCACCTTTGGAACAAGATGAGTGTGCATTTCAACGGCAAATTTAAGTTCGGTTATCATCCACTGCCACTGATCGTGCACGTTGTCGGACTTGAGATCAGGGTCTGTGGCGTTCATAAGAGTAGATTTAAGTTGTGGAAAGTCAATTTTTCCAATCATCTTGTTGATATCACTTGTTGTGATTGCCTGGCAAATATAGTCAAACGTAATAACTAAGTGGTCACTGAGTGCTATTGGAGCTTCATAAGTGAGACTTTCAATCACGTGCTCTTCATTTGTCAGTATTAGGTCCAAGATAGACGGTGTATCAGTACCACGAAATCGAGTAATGTTGAAAATATGGTTGTAGAGTAGAATTTCTTCTAGCAACTGTTGAAATAAAGCATTTAGGGATTTTTTGGATGAACTGAATTTCCCTTAAAGTTCGGCAGATTAAAGTCTCCGATCAGTAGAAGACTGCCGCGGTATCTGGTAGCCGCTGAGCGTATATTTGCAAATAATGCTGAATTGTAGGCTTCGTCGGCTGAGAGCGAAAGGTAAATCACACCCACTATGCATTTTTCCCCTGATGTTACATTCAGCGAACACCATAATGTGTCTTGCAGTTGTAAATCGTCATCGGTGATCTCTTGGCAGAGCAGTCTCCGAATGTGGTAAAGCGCAACACCACCTCCTCGAGTCAGGCGATCGCGACAAAGTAGAGTCATACCTTCAATGGCAACTTCATTGTCTGTTGAAGTTGGATGAAACCATGTCTCAATTACAGCAATCACGTCTAGCGAGTGTGTGGTAGTTAGTTCAGTCAATGAGTGTAGTTTGTTTGTCAAGCATTGGGCATCTGTATACAAAAATTTGACGGTCGATGTTGACAGCAAAGACGGTTCATTTGAGCAGGTAATGTGAGTACGTGTCAAAGATGGTGGGTAAATTACATCACCGAGTAATGACGGGGTGTAAACCGATGTTATTGGTCCGGCTTCTTTGGATGGTAAAACATATGTGCGTCTTATTGGTCGCCGACCGCTTGAATCGACAATTAGTTTTCGGTGTGAATTGCTCAGTCTGACTCGATTTGATCCGGACCAACGACGTTTTTTGATGCGTTGATTTTCTCCATTTGAATGGAAACGCTGCTATCCGCTATCTCCAAACAGGAGAGTGTTTGACTTGGTTTGGGTGAGCTAAGTCTAACATCCTTGGGTAGTGTTCGTTTCCCTTTTGTCCATTCCGACCTTACTATTTCAGCCATAGCGCTGGTCAAGAACGTAATCTTCAGAGGTTTCGGTCCATCCCCCTTATATTTTGGCGAAGAAGGAACTCGAAAAGTGTCCACAACAACGGCATTAGAAATATCGAGAGAACACGCAATGTAGCGCCATTGTTTGACGTCGTGCTCTACGGTTTCCTGATTCGATGCTCTAGAAGTATTTTCTGGTACACCAAGTAGACCTATACTCCGCGATACCGTTTCTTCCCTGTTGTTCAAGCTGCCCTATCTTTCCCACCATGGTACATCGGGATAAATGCGGCAGTTCGAGTCGGAATCTGACTCGAGTAGGTATGCATTCAGCAATACGTTCTCGATATCAGCCTCGCATTTTAGTGTTATCTTGAGCAAGCGAGATTGACCAATATGAGGTGGAATTGAATGGCGGGTTAGACGAGTCACATTTCCTGCTTTCACATGTTCAATTTTCATTAGGTGACAAAGTTCATACCATTTCTCGAAATCGTGTTTCTGTTTGCTATCAAACAATCCTTCTTGGGACTTGCTGACATTCGTACATATCACGGTCAGCGTGTATGGGGTGTTCTTTTTTCGTATCGGAAAGTCAGGCGTTTTAGAATTGAAAACATTTGTGGCTTGACTTTGTGAATCGGGTGCAGCAGATTTGTAGTGTACAGCTGAGGTCGACCGTAACAACATATCTCTGTATGAATTTCCTACTTCTGTAGTCGTTTTAGCTGATTCCAAAACGGAAATAACCCTGCTTCTTTTGCTTTTTTGGCACACGAAAGGCCTTAGTCTTAGATTCCTTCAATGATGGTTCCGAAATCGATGTATCGATATGATGGTTTACATCAGTGATCACTTGCGTACTCACATGATTTACCAACATTTCTTCCACACGTCGAAGGCCCAACTCCAAACCGACCATTCTATTTTCTAATTTTGCTTCAAAAGTATCGGCTTTGTGCAAATATGTAGCTCTGCAACGAACACAGACATAGCATGCACCTGAAACCATTTCATTATTTAATAATGCTATCGAGTCAGGGGCTAATGTACGGTCGCATTTACCATGGATTTTACCCCGTACACAGAAAACACGTTATTACTTTACGCGCCATTGGACTCACCGGTTGTTCGAATGCTTTGCACGTGACTTCGGTACAATTCTGCGTGTCCTATCAGCTGGGCCAGCCTTGACCATTGTTGCGTTTGCCGGATCCCGGCACCTGGCAATGAGGTCACGTTGGTTCTATGTCGCTGTCACAGTTTAATCGATCGATTTTTTAGTCCGTATGTTGGTTCTCGTGATGCGTTCAAACATGTTAGTAGCCTGAATCAGGTTGTTTGTCTGTGATGGGTTTTTGTTCGACTGGTCGAATTGGCGGTTTTGGAACACGGCGAAGATATGAGCAGAAGTGTCAGAGCAACAAAAAAATGCGACTGCATAGTAGGTCAGCAACGAAACATAGACGGCGGCGTCTACGGGGTGACTTAATAGAAACGATCAATATATTGAAAGTCTCATGCGACGATGGTTGTTTAAACCTGGTTTCTCGAACGATTAACCCTTTAACTAAAAGATATCTAATAAGGCGCGCAAACAATCACAATCGGTTTAATCTCAGTGCAAGGGCGGATATCTTCTGGAATGAGCTGTATGAGAAACTAATCGAATGCATATCGGTAGTTACGTTCAAAAGAGGTTTGGATGCCTCGTAGCATAAGCATTTTCTTCACTTCTAGATGCAGATTACTTACGTATAAGTGACTTTTGGTGATTCTATGATTTTGTGGACAACAACTCTCGCACCTTAAAAGAAAGTGCTCCATTTTCTTCTTGGTCAACATCTCGAAAACCTTTCTGATCACAGATGTCACTGTGACAGGCCTTTAATTAGCGGGACAAATAAGGTCCACACTTTTAAACATAGGTTTAATAATACCCTGTTTCAATTCCCGTTGCAAGACCCCTTTTGTTACAGACATTTTAAACAACATGAACAGCGGATCGCACAACACGACCTATTGCGCACGTGGTGTGTATCTAACTGTTACAACAGGAGTCTAACCGTTGTACATCTACATCAAGATCAGAAAGACCTCACTGTTCTTAGAGATAGAATGAAGATCACTGTTTTCGAGACAGTACATGAAGGCATATTATTTAGCCATGTTTTTCAGCTTTTAAACCATCTTCAGTAATGTCTTTAGTATCTATTAAATTAGGGATGTATATCCATGCACTTCTTCAGCGACGAATGTATGCGAATAGGCGTTTTGACGCACAAATAGTCTCTTTAAACAATGGCTGTTTGTACAACATTCATTTTCTGAGTTTCAATGCCATGCCGATAATTTTTGTAGTCATTGGCGTATTTCAGGATTACAAATATCAACAATAGCCTTTGACGTTGCCGCGAAAGTTTTGGATGCTCTTTGTCGAACCAGGAAGGACTTTTGCCTTACGATGACGTGTGAACAACAGAACAGCCACCTCAACTGTTCAGATATTATTCCGGATCACTCGAACGCTTCTGCTTCATCAATTCATTGTGCACTCGCTGAACTCCCTCTGTGCAATAACCTTACGTTTTAGGTACGCGATGTCGAGACTATATTGGCCAGCCTAACATACAACAATTCGGCAGGGCCGATGGCATCCATCCACATCAACCAACTGCCCTCACCCTGTTATATGTTTGCTGACGACATGAAAATTGACGGCAGGTCGAAAAACTCAGATCTGATTAGCGACGTAGAAGCTATGACGACATGGGCGATGAAGTGGGACCTTCCCCTAAACATAGATAAGAGTCATTTGCTCTCTGGCAGGCAACATGATTGTCTCTACGCCCTCAGTCCACACGGAGTTCCGGAGGGTGAAATCTACTAAGGACCTAGGAATCCTAGTCTCCGCAAACTTTAGGTGGGCTCATTAATGTCCTGCTGCGGCTCAAAGGGCCAGGAGAGAACTCTTTCTACTACGTTCAGCCCTTACATGCAGAAAAGCTGAGGTGCTATTGCCCCTCTACAAGGCAATAGTAAGGCCACATTTAGAATACTGTATCCAGGCTTGAAAGCCGTATTCTTAGAAGGATATAGTGAAGCTAGAAAAGTTACAGAAGATTGCCACTCGCATGATCGACGGGTTAGAATACACCAATTATGAAAATCGTCTATTAGCATTAGGAGTTTTCTAGCTTAGGTGGAGGCAACTTGGGGGGATCTTATATAGACTTTTATGGTTGTCAAAGGATTAAGTTGTATTGAATACGATAAATTCTTTCAGTTCTCTCCTTTAGTTGGTACAGAGGGCACAGTCTTAAGCTAAGTAAAAACACACTAGGCTAAATTTCAGAACTCACTCGTTAAGCATCCGTATAGTGAACGCGTGGAACTCACTCCCCGCATAACTAATCTCGGCAACTTCAGTAATTGCGTTTAACCATGGGCAGGAAGAACGGTGGCAGGTGCTATTTCCGAAGTGTTACCCCTAAAACTAAATCCAACTACGTTAATTGTCAAAAACCACAAACATATTTAGAAAATCTTTTTGAAACACAAAAAGCGTTTCTTTCCCATTATTTCGTATTTGTTGAAATAAACTGCTGTCCAACGTTTTTCCATTTGACTAGACATGCTACTTGCATGAACTCTTCCATTTATCGGTGATGAGACCATTCTCATCTTCTATTCACAGTTACACATGCCTGTGTTCCCTACAAATCGATTATGGTTGTGGCGAGTGTTTACGAGCACACATGCAAAATAATCTGAGCACTCGTTTGAACTTGGTCGACTATCACTCTCATCCATCTTCCGTTCAGATTGTGAATCTTCTTCCGCTTTTGATTTCGAATCCAATGACCGGGATACATGGTCAGTTAGCAACGCGAGTGCATCTACTGTCGAACGATTTTTGCGGTACGCGAACTGATGCGAATCTTCTACCTGGCAACTCAGTTCAGTTCCAGTTCAGTTCAGTTGCACAGGTCAGTAAGTGGCTAACGAGCCAATCTAGCGTCCAGAATTTCTTTCGGTGGAAAGCTGCAGAGAATCAACCACCACTGCCAAAGCGTTTTTTCTTATTGTGATTTGGATATCCTCGACGATCGCTACGCCAAGGGATTATCCGGGTAGTATTTAGGAAACATCTCGTTATGAGTCACGCTGGAAAAATAAAAATAAGAGATTCACGAAGTTCTCCGGGGCCTCAAGCGACAGGAGCTTATGCCTTATTACCGTCGTTGTTTAAGTATTATGGTTTTGCTCTAGTTTGCGAACGTCAGATGCTGCTCGCCAACATATGAGATGATAACGGCGCTTCTGTCCCTTGGAGAAAATCAGTAATTGCTCCAATTCTCAAAAAGGAGCGGCGCTATTCTTGTTAAACTCACCGTGGTATCATTCTCATTTCAGCAGCTCCTAAAACGCTGGCCTACATTTTACTTCATCGATTGAGTACCAAACGGGAAGAGGATATCCGTGAAGTACGAACTGAGTTTCCTACTGGTCGAGAGAGTATATATCAAATCTTCGTCAATTACTGAATAAGCGCCATGCGTTATGTAGGCCAGTTGTCGTATTTATTTATGTATGTATTAAATCACAAGCCTAATCCAGGCGAGTGACTGGCGCCTGAAAACCAATTTGCTTCGTGCAGATGTAGCTCGCTATCATTGGAGGGTATTTCATCTAAGGGAAGGAAAACCCGAGTAAAATTCTGGAGCAGAGTCTCGTTGACGGTATGGTATGATGGTATGAAAACACAGGCCTGATCCAGGTAAAGTGCCGCACAGTCAGAGACTGCAAATGTTAGTAAAACTCCAGCCTGTTTCAGCATGCACCTCACAACCGGTGGCCAATCAATTTAGCACGATGTTAGCCGCACAGCACAGAAATGCTGCACGATTGCACATCCGTTGACGGCTAGTTTGTGCACACCACTTCTTTCTGGCAACTCCCTGCTGCCTTACAGGTCGCACTTGGTTGTGCAAAGGTTAGAGAAGCTGACTCGAACAAACGCCGAGTGGTGCTGGAGACGCCGCTTTGTACCCAAATTCCCAAGACTCTTCATTGAAGCCTACTCATCCTCCAGGAGGAGATAGTCGCACAAAACAAAACAAACGTATGACCTGAAATGTCTAACTGTACATTTTGGTCTATTTATATGAAGCTGCCAGTTTGGTGTCCAAATTGAGCAATTAGTCTCCTTACTTTAAAGGTCTATCATCAGTGACAATTTACATCCGTGTCTTGATCTCCATTTATTTTTTTGTAAATTATAGAGAGAATCCTTGCCGCAAGGACTGTGGGGCGCATTGCATGGATCCAGGCTTGTGATATCATACATACTACGTTTCCAAGATACTTCAAAACAATGTGTTCCAGGATCAATAAATTGGGATAATCAACCTATGAAATATGCTGTATAAAACGAACGTACGTGCATTGCATATTACAATAAAAGTAGTCTTTTAGTATACAATGATTCCTTGAACCTAAGTAGTTGCTGGATTTGAGCTTTGCTTTTTCCCATGCAACATTCAAACAACCAACAACCACTCGTGCTTATTTCTTGGTCTTTCGGACACTTTTTCACAAAAGTATTGTGACATGTATATTGGCCCGAAATTTTGAAACTGGCCTTGCGATCGAGAAATTCGGCTGAGATTTCCACGACCTGAATATTGTAAATGTAAACCATTTAACTAGGATGTACCTCACCTGATACACGAATGTGCAATCGTACAGTACTTATGTGCTGTGCGGCTAACACCATGCTAAATTGATTGGCCATCGGTGGTGAGCTGCATGCTGAAACAGGCTGGAATCTCACTACCATTTCTATTTTCTTTCTCATATCTGTCTACGCCTGGGCAACCTGACAGTATCTTAGCCCACATGCAGTCTCTGACTTTACGGCACTTTGTCTGGATCAGGCTTGTGCTTTTATACATACATACATACCTCACCTGATTACCTACCTGCCTGCAACCGTGCAGTACCATTGTGTTGTTAAATTGGTTTGTCACCGATATTGAGGTGCATGTGAACTTACGCTGAAGTCTCACTGACATTTTCCCTTCCCGATATCTGTTTAGGTCTAAGAAATCTGGCAGTATCTTACTCCATGTGCAGTTTATGACTGTGCGGTACTTTGGATCCAGCCTGTGTTTTCATATGAAAATGCTCACAATGAATCTACGAGACTTTGGTTGCTTTCAGGTTTATAATTTTTTGTACACTGTGTGGAGTAATTTCTGCTAGAATTTCAAGAGAGTTATTTCTGTTTTCAGCGCTAACGTGGAGCCTATTTTTCCCTATCATCCAATTTTCCATGTCCCAATCACCGGCTTCCTCAGATTACGAATTGTGGCTCAAAAATTATTTGCAGCAGCTTTCCGAAGATGTCGATGTCGACGTCCTCTCAACTTATATTGTTGGTGTGCTTGACTGTGAAGATTTAGCTAAAGAAGAGAAAAATGATGAAATACAATCTATTTTATCTGAATATTTAGTGAGTTATTTTTGCCACATCAACCCTTCTTTTGCATTGGAATCGTTCATTTCGATGTGTTTATTTACATTACGAAGAGAGACTGTTTAACATTTCTTTGCGAAAGTTGTATTAGTGTTACACTCGCAGGTTTGACCGTTTCATATTTTAGCAAAATATCCGTATTTACCGATTTCCTATCACTCACTTTTTCTCTAGTTAGATCCATGTACACCAAATCATTCGTTGCCGTAGCGTGTTAAGTTTGTTAACAGTTTGTGTTAGTGTAATCTAAATGCGAACTTTCAGAGATTTCGTGAGACAAAAACCCGTTCGAACACCATTAGATTAGCTGTAATAGTATTCAAAGGAACGAATTTTTGGATCATCATTTTCTTTCCCGTCGTAAAATGGAACAGTACTTGCATTCGAGTGACCACTATTCATCTGGGTTTCGAAATCATTGCTGACCCTCTTCCAACTATATTTCAAATGTTAAATTATAGCTGAGGGGTTCTTCTATTCTATTTCCCCCCTCGCACCTGTCTAGGCCTGGGCAACCTGACAGTATCTTAGCACCCGTGCAGTTTCTCAATGTGCGGCACTTTGCCTGGATCAGGCTTGTGCTTTCATACCATATTCTCGACCGTATTTGCATTTTGAGTTAGAAGGTCAACAGTCATCCCGATTACTTCTTTGTTGGCACGAGGCGACATGATTACCATACGTGTTCTAGAAGTATTATGTTGATGCTAATTTTTAGGGATTCCAATCCACAAAGGCCCGCTCAAAAGGTTCTATTTTTGAAAGCAAGATTGCAGCATCTGTGGCAGTAAACAAATAATGTAATATGCGTGTATGAAGACAACGTGGCCAGCACCACATTGGTCGCAAGTACCGAATATTTTATTGCTGTGTAACCATGACGATTAACTCCTAAATAGCTAGTCAATAGTTTTATTGTGGTAATAAAAGTTGATAGCTTGGAAGAAGCCACTGGGTCTGCAATCGTGCAGCATTTCTGAGCTGTGCGGCTAAAATCGTGCTAAATTGATTGGCCGCCGGTAATGAGCTGCATGCTGAAATACGCTACAGTCTCACTACAATTTCCATGTTCTTTCTCAAATCTGTCTAGGTCTGGGCAACCTGACGGTATCTTAGCCCACGTGCAGTCTCTGACTGTGCGGCACTTTGCCTGGATCAGCTTGTGCTTTCATACCATACCATATACTGGGTCGTGTGTACAGGGGGTCGCACAAGGCGTGCTAAAAGGCATACATGATGAGATAAAAAGGGAATGGTAATCAATTAATTGTTGTGAGCGAGTAGAGCGACATCAGCACGACGGCTTCCTCGCAGCATTCGCTGTTATGCATGCTAATAAACTTTCCTTGCCACTCCACATGACAACGTACAAGCTATATGAAAAGCTCCATGAAGATGCTAGCAACGAGATATCCATTGGATATGATTTTGAGCTGAATCTGCGACAGTGAGTAGTCACTGCGAATTCTGTTTCCTCAAATTCCAACCTGGAAGACTGCAGCTAGTTTAAAAGTCATCTCATCTGCTTGAGTCAACTCAGAATCTGGCCACCCTCACGATGCTATAACACGTTAGGATTGGCAAATTAAACCGCGTTAGATAAACGATTATGCCCATAATAATTATATTTCAAATTGTTATTTTTCACTTCGCGATTGTGGAAGCCACAAGGGACCCATCGTGTTGATGTTGTGCTACTTATGTTACAGCTGTCTCCTGTTTTCTTAGGGTCTGCTCCGTTTGTTATACAGTAAATGTGTTTTTTTCAATCCTAATGTTTTGGCTTTGTGTGACACCCTCTGCGAGTAAGATACGAGTTTTGTAACTAAAGGTACATAGATTGAACATATCATGTTGCACAATTGTTTCTTTTTTGGATATTTACTTGAAACCTATTATTATATATGATGGAAATGCATGCAAATGTGCTTTTTCGTTCATGGTCATGGATTTAAACCCTGTCTACACGAGTGTGGGCTCATGTGATTGAACAGGTTGGTCGTACCAACGTTATCCAACAGTGGCATAGAAACGCAACTTGTTTACCATTCCTCCAGTGTTTCAAGCACATGTGTATCCTGATCCTACTGTCCCTACCTGATGAGTGCAAACAGCACGAAACCGTGCGTGGTGTGTGTGATGGTAATGCACGCAAATAAGCTTTTCGTATTATTGTTATTATTATAATATACTTTTTCACATCACTGGCCGTTCTGGAGCTCGAGTGTATTTGTTTATTTCGGTAAAAATTGTTTCTCGGTACAATCATTGTTTTCTAGATTCCTCGGATGGTTACCTTTATTTCGGATTTTTCATAATAAAAACACCCTCAGTACGACTCAGTTGAGCGAAAGGTACAAATAATAACCTTTCTGTTTATTTTAATTAGGGTACTAGTGCTCGTGAGGAAGTTACGACGAGCATCGTTCAACGATTCTTTGAATGTGAGTTTGGCTTCTTAATGATGTTTTGCAACTGCCCCTTTCTTTCGCGAAGCTTGTCATATTCATCACGAACGCTTTGTGCTACAGATTCATTTTGCGACACCAAGTCCTTGCTCTCGTGGTGCCAAAACCGTCATATGACATAGACAGCTAAAAACCATAACTAGTAACAGTCTTCCGTGATGGGGTTTCCGTGATCAGATATCACAGTAGCTAGTTACGCTTCAGGATTTGTCCCGAAGTCGTGTCCAATGGCGGTCTTGCACCAAACATCTTCTTGGAGTGTCTCTTTAGCCTTGTATGCTGTCAAGTGGTGTGACTAGGAAAGCTTGGTATGAACCATGACAGTGAAAGCCGCAAGGAAGCTGTTGTGCTGATGTAGCTCTACTCGCTCACAACACTTGAATGAATGCATGTTCGATTCGAGGTCTAGGCACCTCATCCAAGTTTGTTCGTGCTTGCTCTTTGAAAGCTTCCATGGCTATTCAAGTCCCACCCTTCCCCATCTTTTAGGATT
>JACCGJ010006609.1:0-57933 GCA_013407085.1 Atriophallophorus winterbourni | reverse complement strand
CCATGGGCAACCCATGGGATTTATGCTATACTGTTGCGACTACTTTTCCGACTCCAGTTGTTACTTCATTTATATGTGGCGATCTGGGTTGAGCACAAACGTGGAGCACTTCGATTGAAAGAAGCACATTTTGTCTGCGGCGCCATTTTGCCAGGAAAGAATACAGAAAATAGAACACCATTTTGATCCCACAAAAACAACAACGACATAAATTTATTTGAGTGAAGATCAGTGGTAGGCGTTCGTTGCAGAGAATGCGCTTCATGATCTTCTATGTTTCAGATCGTTGCAAATCAACTACTCGTCAGCTTTAATGGCAAATTCTCTCGAAACGCATAGCGTCTATTCCTTTCTCGATTTGAAATCATCTGGACACGTAAGATTCTCGTCGAACTATCAACCAGGACCATGGTTTCATCTTGGTTAAAACCTGTTCCCTTCGGAAGAGAGATAGGAGGATTAAACATTGCAGCGGTTACACATTTTTGAAATGTGGTTTATCCGACATCACCACCAAGCTTAAACGAAAATAGGTATGAAGATTAGTCAGGAAAATATATTCGAAATTCCATCACCATGTCTAGCAAGTAAAGTGCAGTGCTTCGTACTGAGCAAACCGGTGATTAGAACAGGAAACAATTTCTCTAATGATAATCACATTAAGTGCTTTCTGAAACTGGTCTACAAGGCATGTTCACCCTACTACGACACGGCACCGCCTATGCTGACTGGCTTACGTCTACATAATGGAAAATGGTCGTATTCCGAAAGATCTACTCTGTGGTGAGTTGCAATCAGGAAGTCGACCATTGGGTAGACCACACTTACGATAAAAAAACGTTTGAGCTTGCCTCTACGAGTTGAGTAGCACTTGCTCTTGAGCGCTCACTTTAGAGGTACTGTGTTAAGCATCCTCCCCAAGCTGAGAATTGGAGTGCTTAGTCATTCGAAAAGCTGTGCAGCATGAAAAAAATCATGCGATTGTGATAAACATCCACAGCCTGACATCGTTCGAAAGAGGCCAACAACAAGAACCCACATAGATACACCATGCACTTGACTAGACCGCTCGGTATAGACACCACGGCTCAAAAAATGATATCATGTTTCTTGGGTGTCACTAAGCGTCTAGAAGTGCCGACCGTTTGGCCCCTTGCTTAACACGAATTAGGCGATACGCCTCTCACACAAAGGAGTTAAACCAACAGTCACATACAAAATAAAAAATACTATTTCCCACCCTTTAGGCTAGCTATTTCGAAGTCATGCAATCAGAACACAGAGCAGAATATCACGTACTGAGTGAGATTTTTCTCACACATATTGTAAACTCAACAAATATAACATTAAATCTAACCTGGCGCTTATATACAAAGTATAGTCTCAAAGTTGCTGCCATACAAGGGGAAAAATTACACCGGATTTGCGCAATCTTTGTGGAAGATCCCCTCCTGTGGGGATTTTTAGTTGTAATAAGCAATCGAGAAAATGTCTCAGGTTAAATGGCGTGCAAACCCGCGGGTATATCAGAACCAAACGAGTATTCGTCAATAAGTGCGGTACCGAATTGAAGCAATCAAAATACACGAAAAGCATACCTCAATTATTCGGGTCAACCGAGTGAAAATCTGGATAAATTTCAAAACGTACCAAGTTGCGTACACGAGTTAAAATCAATTCAAATTTCAAATGGCCGGACGTCCTACGCGATCGAGATTGCGACAAATTGTGCGCAATAATTCAAGGTCAAAATAAGCAAAAGGGTTCATAAAACAATAGGATAATGACAGACTAGAAAAGCAGTGTGGGAGGTAAGATTGATGGAACAAAAAGAACCAACACTTATTTTGAAGCTTACTGCCTTACGCGATGGTGATGAACATCCATGGTCGACATCGACCGAAGGAGGCCAACAACAACAACTGCCTTTTCAATCAAAAAAATCCTGAAACCTGAACCGACTTGCTTAAACCAATCGACTTGATAATGCGAATGTCATGGGAAACCCAAACATGAAGCTTGGAAACGCAATTTACCTCTCATGCTTATCTTGAATAAATAACTGTCAGAATTTTGTGCGACCTTGCAAATCGGGCGTGCTTAAAATCATTTTTTCACATTTCTCCGTCATCAATCAACCCTGTGTTCTTTTCCCAATATTTATTGTTTATGTTTATGTGTGTAAATGATATTTTACGCCCCAGATTCATAGAAGGCTGTGAACTTATTACGTTTCGAACAACAGAGGTTTTATGCGTGAAATCTTGAAATGAATTCTAGAAATGAAACAATATGATATCACACACAGCCCACGACAGGCTTCGTGCTGTTTGTACTAATCAGGATCCGTATGTCTTGAAACTGTTGAGGAACTGTAAGGAAGTTTAGCTTGTCACCATGTGATTCCGAAAGTACGTCTAGGCTTGAATACCACGAAGCGATTTACAGTCTCTCTGCTTGGACGCTTGTTATACAATGACCTTGAACTTTGTGTTAAATGCTGTTTTTCGATATCGAGAACTGAATAGAAAAGATACCCTTTATATTAAACATGAAATGGGCTTCTTTGGCTGAACCAATAGGCTCCTAGGCCATGTGGAAAGAACACGAAAATGACCTTATACATACACATGAATTTTAAGCAAACGGAATGTCTACCTGCACAAATTCAGAAAACAAGTTTCACGTTTACTTTGTTAGAGTAGCGGAGTTTGTGGAAGGATTGAATGAGTCAATCGCGTCTTTGGATGCAAAACATCCTTAAATTGATCCAAGAGATATTAGGTGAGATTATGCATAAAACAATTCCGGATTTCTTAGTTCTTGCATTAGGGACAACGATATCGGTTCTGCGTGCAAGAGAACCTCATGCACTGAGTACGTAATATCAAACGAAATGTCTCTGCTCAAACTGTCATATTCACGGAGGTGACGATCAACGACCGCATCTCAAAGTAACTCACCGCAAGCAGCAGCTCAGTCGTACGTTAAACTCGTTGCCTTTGTTGATTTACAGCAAATAAGTTTCAAGTAGATGATGGCAAACGCTGAAAGAACAATGTTATTGCAATCGCAGGTAAAACAAAAAAATTCTCAAAATTGAAGAAAAATGAAAACAATGTTTTGTATGTATGTGTGCTTGATTATCCCGGGGTTTGGCAATACGTTGCTTCCAATATTTACAAATCGGTCAATCTGTGTAGATTCGAAATTGGTTACAAACAGCTACACAAATTCAGCTAATCGATACCCGTAAATATCGGTACATATAATTGGACTATCACGTGACTGTACCCGTTTGTTAACATTCAGCATGATACAATTTCACCCGAAATCGATTCTCGCCTATGTTAACGAGTAGTGTGTTTTATTTATTTTTCTTTGTGTGACCTTGACTAAATTCGATCATTCGGCGAATCGCGATCAGCAATCGGCTAGCGGGATTGTGCACAACACGTGTCTAATTCCGAAGTCCAATTTCGTGACTACAATTATTTGCGGGGCGATGATGAAATCCTAATACTAATGAAATAAAAACTCTGCTGAAACGCGCAGTGTCAACACTGCGCAACTGAGCGTAACATAGACAAGCATGTTCATGGTGCCTAGAACCAATGACTGGCTTTGTGCTGTTTGCACTCTTCGTATCCGGAGAGTATACTCATGTGCTGTGTTGTGATTGTGAATTTGAAATGCTGTTTGTGGCTGGTCTACAAATCACCTCTCACATTGCGTCAACGGCGTAGTCGTTCCATGATTATTGAAAAGCTGGCAAGTCGTTGGGAAACAAGCTATGGCTACTGTTGTCATGGTAATGAAATCTAGCCACTGACCGATCACGTTGGACA
Organism: Atriophallophorus winterbourni; assembly: GCA_013407085.1. Lineage (NCBI taxonomy): Eukaryota > Metazoa > Platyhelminthes > Trematoda > Plagiorchiida > Microphallidae > Atriophallophorus > Atriophallophorus winterbourni. The sequence goes on along the minus strand of JACCGJ010006609.1, from coordinate 54,085 downwards.
GAGACCGGGTGCGAAGCATTATATTTATAGTGATTCAAATTGATTCAAAGTTGTAATGGTCCAAAAAACATTTAGCTTAACAATAACCATAGGATGGAGTTATGAGGTATATACAATAAAAAAGAAGAAGAACAGGGAAACTCATATAGTGTAAATGGTATCAAAATTAGGGTTTTCCCTCAAGTATTTGTCCAAATTAGCTTTAAAAATATCCAGGTTGGCTGAGTGTGTAACCATGGAGGGGAGGGTGTTCCATGTGAAACTTATACGTACAGCATACGAATATCTTTGACAATTCAGTCTTGAAGTGGGAATAAGCACTGTAAGTTCATGTTTCCGACTGGCACGGGGTAGTGAGCGTGTGAAAAGTTTGGACAAGGGATGGTTAGGACGTGCATAATGTTGTACATCAGTATGAGTTCACCTCTTAGTCGACGACAGCGAAAGTCTAAAAGATTGAGACTCCTCAAACGTTCTTCATATGGTTTAGCAGCTAGTCCGGGTACAAGCTTTGTGGTTCGGTGGTAAATACGCTGCAGAAGATTGATGTCTTTCTGAACCCAGGGTGACCAAGCCTGAACAGCGTACTCCATCGCTGGTCTCAGATAGGTGTTCATGATACGGGGTACTGACTGATTCGAGAATCTGCCGAAAATTCGTTTCAATAACGCCAATACTTGTAACGCCTTATTGTAAGCCGCTTTGCACTGCAGTGAAGTCTTCAGAATTGAACTGGTCCAAACACCCAAATCCTTCTCTTCAATTGTCCAGACGAGTTGGTGGGACCCAAGAGTGTAGTTGTAGTTCACGGTCTTTCCAATGTTCAACACCTTGCACTTTTGGAAGTTGAATGATAGTTTGTTTCTCAAAGACCAATCGTGCAATGTGTTTAGATCCTTCTGCAAAATTTCACAGTCGTCATTTGTACGTATGCTTCTCCAAAGCTTGATATCGTCTGCAAATAACATAACCTTGCATTTAACACGCTCGGGAATGTCGTTTGCGTAGATCAAAAACAAAATCTAGAAAGAAGCGGGAGTCACCAGTATCGATCAGACGTTCGTCACGTTGACACGTTGCTAATCACCCTGATGGTTCTTAATGACATATGCATGGGAACGTATCGACATGTAGAGCAGGAATAACACTGAGATCATCATGAGTCATAATCAATAAACAACGATAGGGACCAGTGACTGTCTAAATACGTAGTACAGAGACGTCTCAAATCAGATCATAAAACGACATGCTATTGTTAGCAATTCTATTTGTTACTAATATTTTCAATCAAATGTTCCCAAACTCAGTTGCTTGTCGATCCATCGAGCCCAATTCTAAATCATATTGATGTTGTCCAATTGGAAAATCAGTATAAACACTATTCGAGTTCAAGGTGAATTCGTCTGTGAAATTTCTAGGACGGTGTGTTTCGCTAAATCTCACGAAGAACCCGACGCGTGCTGAACAAAGTTCGCAAAGCACATGGAAGGAATTTGATTTGAATTATCATCGGGCTTGGGATGCATTTTGGTCAATCATGCCTAGCGTAACGTCTGAATGTCCCCGATCCGTATATCTATCAATTCTTGTGTAATTCAAAGCACGAATCGAGACAGTTACTATGGTAACATGCGCCAGACGGTCGCAATTAGTTTCTCGTGGTGGTGAGAACGTAGGTTTTATCAGACATCATCATCGGACCTCATGGACCTCATTTATGGTTGAATTGCGCGCCACAGAGACACTCTTGATTCTCTTTTGCATGATTATTCGCGAGTGTTGCGCCCGATTCGACACTGTTAGTATTTTATTCAGTTAGTGACGTTTGCCTCTCCAATTTCACCCTTTTTACGTTCTACACTCATATATTCTACATGTATTTAAATCTAAGCTGGATGCGTTCTTATCAAATCAATACCTTTCAGAATATTTGTTTGCTGCGTACGCTTCATCGTTTACTTACATTTGAACTATCCCTAATCTTTTATTGTTGTTAAGCCACATGCGTTTTTGACCATTATATACTTTCAACTACATTGAATATACTGAGACAGTGCTCGGACTCACATTACTTTCAAGCACACATTCAAATATCGATCTATACTAAAATACTAACACGAAAGCCAAATCGTTCCGTCTGTAAGGCACAAAACTTCTGTGCGGGCGTTCCATATCCGAGGAAGACACTGATCATTCGACAAAGTCCATTTTCGCGGATAGCATCGATACGTTACGAAGGAAGCCCGACAGTACAGTCGCTGGGGTCGTGAGGACATATCAGTGACGCGTGCGAGAAGGTAAAACCATCCCCACCGTCGCCCACTTGGGAGTAATTTGCTCAACCCCTGCCTATACAATGAATGCAATCATCTCGCCTGACCAGGCTCCGTGTTAAAGATACCGCAGATAATCGCCCACGCCTAAGGATGAGAAGAGTAAAAAAGCGCAGGTAGGTTCTTGTAAGATTCGATGGGGAAGCTATATGTTGTCAACATCGTGTGTTTCTGCAACGCCAATTGACTCGACTTGACATTGTTGTTGTTAGCCACCTTCGGTCGATGCTGATGTACATCACAAACACGAAATGATATCATGCTCCACAGCGATTCGAATGACTATTCAGTCCGAGTCGCGGGTGGCGAACTCTCCTGATACGTATTGCTCGATCGATCGGTGGTGCTTGCATGCTTTCGGTGTGACAAACGTTCAGCTTCACGCTTCACGCTGTGCATCCAAAGTGAGCGGTCACGAGAAAGCTCATCGCTCTTTGTAGGATTAATGTTATGAAGTGTCATATCTTAATTAAAAATGTCCTTGAACAACAAGCGCGACGTGGATGAACGTCTACTTCCTGATTTCAACTCTCTATCAAGTAGATCCTTCGGATACTTCTATACTGCACGCATGACCCAGCCAGTGTAGATGGATCTGTAGACTGGCTTTAGAAGGTACTTGATATTATGTCCATCTAATATTAACTCAAGGACATTTCACAAATGGACTTTTGATTGGGAAGTTTATATTGTGTGGATTTCAAAATCAGGTCAGATTTTAGCTTCCGAATATCGTCTCGTTAATTCTGGCAAGTAAAATAGATGTTTCATGTTAAGTAAATCACTGTAGATAAAATACGCCCACAATATTTTGATACACTGGGAATCGTAATAGCGGGAATTGGCAAATATATCACGTATGAACATATTTTATTCTACTCTCGCTAAATGGGTACGCCCAAACTTGCCGTAAGTGTTGTTCAAGGTCACAGATATAGTTGCCGCATTTTTCGAAGTCATTCAGCTGGAGTCACTCATGGAGATATACTTTGAATTGACCCTGAAAGACCGTAATGTTGGATGATCGAAACTTTCTGCTCAATCATATTGGAGACGATTTCTAACGCGACATCTTCATCTTGAAACCTAATGGTTATACTATCCACTGTATACAATGCGAAAGAGATTTGTAATCGTCTCAGATTGTAAATACAAATCTTGGAGTTCAAACTCACACCACAATTCTAGGCACGCCAGCAGCTATAAAGACGTCTGGGGGCTGTTTAAAACATATCTTTGCTGAGTTCTTTTGATATTTCGAGTACTGCTACACTGAGTTCAATCACAAAGCTATCGAATTTTACGCTAGACCATCTGCGAAAAACACGCATTATCAGTTAATCGTGACAATAGTGGATCGATTGATTAGGGTTCACTAGTCAGGATTCGATAAAGCTGGTTTTGGTCACGTGAGCAGAAAGCAATGCAGTTCGATTTGCAACTGAAACGACCAACCATTAATCGATAAAGGAAATCTACACATGATTGAAAGCAGAAATGAAAGACTTTTATCGGCCGATATTGCAAGATATTTATATAATTTTTGCCACTAAGCCCTGTTCAAATCATATGCAGTGTTAATACTGAATAACCGGTTGCTATCGCAACCCCTCCCCTAGACGGATTAGTGCTGACTTGCATCATGCTAGTGAAACATTTGACGCAGACAGCTTCACCGGCCTCGAGGCTAGCGGCCAAAGTTTACCGAATATACAGCGTTACCATGGTTACTGGCCTTATGTTTGTTCGATCATGATACCGAACGGTAAACGAAAATGTGAAGCTGTTGGTCGGGTGATAAGAGGGTAGCAAAGATGTGGTTTAACGTTTGGTATGACAAAAGGGGTGGGGGACTATAGCAACGAAAATGATGTTTTGACCTGCTCGAAAAATAGCGGGCGTTGTGTAAATTTCATGACAGGTCGGATTATGTGACAAGTGGACGTCGAACAAAGTATTGGACACAATTGTAACGTTGCGATAGAATATATGGATATGCAATCAAGAGAGAGCGACATACAAAACTATGCCAATAAAAAGGGACAGTGCGCAAAGAATTGTGGTGATTACATCCCCATCACTACAACCGGATACTGGATGTTTGTCGTCATCAGGTGGAGACAGTAAGGCGAAGTTCAATGATCCTTGAAACAGTGGAAAAGCAGTAAACAAAGTTAAACTTGTATGCCACTGTTATATAGGGTTCTTACAAAGAACCACGATGTTCAAACACAGAATCACAAAGTGATTCCTGGCCAAGTGCTCGAGGCGCTTACAAAAGGCCATATGTTGTGGTCTCACATAACCATCCCTTGCACACCACAACAGATTTCTGGCTGTTTGCCGTCATCAGGTGAACACCGTAAGATCATGTTCGGTGAGTCTCGAAACATTGGACAAGTGATAAACAAATTTATACCTGATTGCGGTGGATGTGAGAACCACAATTTATTGGCCATTTTTAGCTTCACAGACACGTCACTGGGATCCATCTGTGATTTATTCTTTGTACAACGTTGCTCGTCTTAAAAAAACAAGAGAAAGTGTGGTGTTCTCTGGCAAATAATCACCTCGTTAACGTTCCTACAGTAGAACTGTTAGAACATAACGACGGAAATTGAGACTGTCTCAAATTTCTCGGTGTTTAGCCTGAAATGATTCCCTTATTTAACCTCTTTTACCTCATCAGTTTCACTGTTCATAGTCACTTCTCATCACTATTTGACATTGTATCACAATCATTTCACACACGACCTTTACTTCTTTGTTAAACTTATTGAAAATGTTTGAAAATTATGTAAGGCGTTGCTCGCATACCCCGCAACACCTTACTAGGCTCATTCATACGCGCCTTGTGTGCTTGACCAGGAATCACCGTGTGATTCTGTGTTTGAACATCGTGGTTCGATGTCCGAACCCTATGCAACAGTAGCATTCAAGTATAACCTTGAAACGTTGTTTTACTCATATGCTCAACTTAACGACATTATTCACGTGATATTTCTACACCCAGTACATACGAATTTATTCGCACCTATCATCACAACACTTGCTTGAATGCATGTTTGATTCGAGGTGTAGGCAATTGATCCCAGTGTGTCTGTGCATACTCTACTGGGTCAGTATCATTTTAGGTCCCACCCTTCCCCATAATTCCAGAATTTTCCCCATGTCGTGGTTGTCGTTAAGCGCTTCGTACTTGTAACCCGTGTAATGCTATCAATGAAGATGATCTTGATTTATCGAGCACCCGGTCTGAACGTATTGTATTTCACGATCCATGACACCGAAATTTATGGTGGCACCAAGTGTTTAGCACCACAGTAGCCATAACATCATCAATACGTGATAAAACAGCTGAATCATGCAAGACTAATCCAGCAGTGCGTTACAAGTTCAAACCTTGATTACCATTCTTCCACATGCAAATGAGGTTTTTTGTTCATGGTTATGGGGTTAAGCCCTGTCTACATGAGTGTAGCTCATGTGATTGAACTGGTTGGTCGTACCAGCCTTATCCAACAGTGGCATACAAGCACAACTTGTTTACCATTCTTCAAGTGCATATGGATCTTGATCCTACTGTCCTTAACTGATGAGTGCCAACAGCACGAAACCGGTTGTGGGGTGTATGGTGGAAAAGCATTCAAACGCTGATACTAAATATTCAAGGTAATTCAAGGTTTTAATTATCTAAAATAGAATCAAGCCTAACAATAACCATAAGATGGTAGTAATTAAGAAAATGTAAGTGTATAAAAAAGATAAGGATTTAGATTAAACATTATATAAGTTGTCGAGAAACGCAAGTGAGTGGAGTGAGTAACGGTAGAAGGTAAGCTGTTTCAAGTAAAACAGACACGGACAGAATAATGCATCAACATGATTGCACATCGAAATTCTCTCTCAGTGCATTTGGCTCGGAATCTCCTGGAAACCTTCAAGTTCATGAATGTGCTTGCTTGGTCAAGATATCCAGACCAGTTAGCACTGCTAGCACACCACAATGTGTCGATGAAGGTTTATTTAATGGTTGTAATTTTTTACTCACATTGCTGGTCAACTTATTGATCGATAATGTATTTCCTATTTGACTTCCCCGTTATTCAATCAGACTAGACCGTTCCACTCACAACTGTGGTTAGAAATAAACTCGAAAATCCTACCATTCTTATTTACCCGTGTATTCTGGTCTATCGGTCTATATGGCGCTGATTCTTATCCGTTGGTTAGCCTGTTTTAAATATTTGCAAAAACTCCAGCGACCTTTGAGAATGGTCAAACAGCGGACGTATCTGACATGCGCAGTAAACTCAGCATTCACGTGATCCACGATTTCAAGGTCACTCGTTGATAAAACACTGAATGCGGGAACATGTCGAGGGTAAGACATAGGGATTTGCAAAACAGTCAGTTTCTGATTAAGTATAAGCTATGTCACCGGTGATAGGATTTTAGGCCATTGATCACCATGGCTGTTCACGTGAGTGCCAAGAGATCACTTTTGAAGTCGAGTCGAAACTCGAAATTTCATGATTAATGTGCTAAATATGATATGGACATGATATGGTTTTACAACGGAAACACGTACATCAAAGACTGTTAAACACCGAAATAATGTTGCCAGCACGTTCGGTTCCTAGCACCCAGCTCGTTTGCTCATATTAATCAAAGATCTTTGAGAGGGCTGCTACGTCTAGCCTGGTACGAGGAAGGACTAGAGTCAAACTCTGTGGAAATTTTTCAAACCATGCATTCTCGTGCGGTACCAGCATGCTCATACGTCGGTGGAAAAAGAACATTTAGTAAAACAACGGACTGTCCAACTAAGCCAGTTATTGGCAATAATTTGCAGTTGAGTGATTTCGTAGGCCAGTACCCTTGTGAAGCCCCCAAGTTTTACTGTGTCAACATACCAACTATTGTTCTGCATCTGTGGCTTACGAACAAACTTACCATGGTGATCATGGAAAACAGGAAATTAAATGTTGTGCTCGGCGCGGGAAAATGTGAACTTTCATCTCGGAACGTTTCATGGCTTATCCATATGGTATTGGGTGAACCCTACTACTACAGTGCCGCCTGTGGTGGCTTGGCCACGTCTACAGAATGGAAAATGGTTGTATTCCGACAGATCTACTCTATGGTAAGTTGCAATCAGGAATTCCACCATTGGGCAGACCGTACTTGCGATACAAAGACATTTTAAAAAGAGATATGAAAGCTCTTGGCATTGACCCTGTGAGTTATGAAGAAATTGCTTTTGACCGCTCACATTGGAGGTGCTAGTTCAATTTCCTCGACTAGAATGAGCTGTACTCTGAACAAACAAGCACCTAGTGGTTTCGATAATGTGAAATTAATTTCATGCATGGCATTGCATTACCACAAATGTAACCGTGAGGTGAAAGCGTCTATATTCTTCAGGGTCTTGTGTTCTACGGTCAACGAGGTTGGTCTAATTTAGTCTGTTATCAAAGTGCTCGTTGCCTATCCAGTGCAGGTAACATCTGCATAGTGAAGGTCTTCCCTGGTTAACCCGGTTTGTTTACTCCTTCTTACATTCAATCACACGTATACATAGTTCAATTCGTTTGTTCAATAATGCATTTCATAATCCTCTTGGGATAAAAACATACGGGCATAGTCAGGAAATTGGATAGACTGTGTCGTGTTTGCCATTTTGGAAAAACACGCGCCATGCCCACCCCCGATGTTTGGTTTGTTTACGAGGTTTACCGGCTGATGTCTAATCCCACGGGGTGTTGCGGCAGGCCAAACGACATTTGCAATGCCTCAAGAAGGAGTACACATTGGACTGGCACAGCGGGGTCACTGTCTCAAGTGCGTATGTTCAGAAAATGAAATCCGGATGTTCGATGAACACCTGCACACACGCACACACACACAAAGGCACACCATGCCTCCCCCACCCTCACAGGATTCGACAACCCCTGTCAAGGTGACTGATGTCGGTCCCGTTCGGGTTTACCCATGAAGCAGTCGGTTGGGTCGTGGAGATAGCCGAAAGTAGGGGGTTGGTGGAAAATGGCTGCTTAGTCCAATCACACATGCATTAATGGAGTGAAAGCACGAACCGTGAGGGCTGAACGAACACAGATGTGCATCACAACAACAGCTCCCACTGCACAGGGTGGTGTGCCTCAAACACACCCAACCACCCGCGTACCCGCACACCTTCTACGTAATGTGACGGTCTGCGATGCGTCAAAATGTGGTAAAAACGATCGACCATGGTGGAACGGTTAACAATCCATATAACTATCCTTGGGGTTCAGAAATTAGACCTGTGTGACTGTGGCCGGGTTAAAACCAAGCTGACCTTGAGAATTTTCCAAGGTCATTCAAACAAAATCCCATGAATTATAGCAGAAAAAGAAGGTTTACAACTCAAATAAATCTTACTAGCAATGCAAGTTTGGTGGTATTGTTACTCGTTACAAGCATACATGGGTGTTGAGTTTCGGTTTTCGATATTATATTGTTTAATTTATTCAAAAGTATCGAAATTCGCGTGCAAGTTGACTGAACGGAAGGAAGGTTAACAAAGTTTGACTTTGGAATCATTGCTCACTAAATTTTGTACAAAAGGCCACGGTGTTCGAAACAAGATTACATGCTTGCTCCTGGTCGAACCGTAAAAAGCTTTTGTTGCAGAGAACAAAGTAAACGGACTCGCAATGTGGCGTGTGATAGAGCCTAAATTTCCTAGCCTATTACGGAGGTAGCACGGTTCCTCTTCAACGAACCTGATAGTACACCGTGTATTAAGGTGTACTTGATCGTAAATAACGGTATGAAGTTGGGTTATTTGTTTCACCAATGAACCAACCGGCATGTTCTGTACTTAACGTACGAAGATGTGTTTGGTGTATAGGTGAACAAGCTTTCGAATGGCAAACACTTGGTGATAGACTCTTGTTTTAAATCGTATTGGAATGGTGAAATGGAAGCCATAGTTGCAATGTGCTGTTCACCATCCAAGCACATAATAATCCATATTTAAATGCTTATCCATCACACACTCCACGACTGCCTAATTCAACAGTGGCCTTAGTTTTGTTTAAGTGAAATGCTTGTTGGTCTCCTTCGGTCGATATCGACCATGTATACACATCACAATCGATGATATTTTTCATGTTTCACAGCTTTTCGAATAACTAAACCGTCCAATTCGACAGTGACAATCTCTCCCACAGGCATCACAGCGATAGGCAGTACTCAAACGATCGGCATCATTTGCACGCCGGTTCCGTGATCTGCGTTCAGCAGCCAAGAGCTGTATCTGTTCGTCACCAGCTTGAACACGACGCTCTAAGTGGTGCCTCCAAACTGAGCGGTCAAGAGCAATTTCTTTCCACCACGTACAGCCAATTTCAAGAACTTTCATATCACTTTTGCAAACGTCTTTGTAGCGCAAGTACTGTCTGACCGAAGATCGACATCCTGATTTCAACTCACCATAGAGCAGATCTGTTGGGATACGTCCATTTTTCATTCTCTACTATGACCCGGACAGCTTTGGAGATCAGCTTTTGCATTTCAACTTTTGTTATTTTGTTCATCCACGATATGTCCGAGATACGACGGATAAAGCCAATTTAGTGGAGCTTACCAAATTTGGCTGGTAAGGAATTCCAGATCAAACACACACTGTATAAAGATATTTGCGGCAGTTCCGTTCGGAGTGTGATATTTCCCACATGCAACCATGAGCTCGAGTGTTGCTCGCAGTTCGAGGTTGGAATAAGTTACCTAGGATGTGTGCAACAGTAGTAAGGAAATTATATGCAAGGAAAGGGCGTCTCGCATTTACCTTTGTGAGAGTTTTCAGTTTCCGTCGTCTGAGAAGGTCGACGTATGGTATATTATTAAAACCGTCGGCAAATTTAGAAAGTCGATGAAATTAACTTTCGAGAATACACCATTTAATATAGCATCTATTGCATGCACGGAGAGCCAAATGATGTGTTTCAGAAAGCTTTCCATTCCCGAATACATCCGACGGCCGTGGTCCTGATTAGTATTTTAACTAATATTGAAGAGCACTATCTATCTAAGTGTTTTCTAGAATGCGGTGGATCGATGTTGCAAGCACGTGATTGGTTATTTTCCGCAAACTCAAAAGATAATCTTTCTCCCAGTGCTGTCGTATGACAAATCTTCCTAAGATTCGTTTGCCTGCTCTATCCGATGCTCCACTCCCAGAGTCGGCCACAGCCAATATCTCGTTCACAGCAATTTTACCCACAACTGTTTATAATAATATTGAAAGGATGCCTCAGCAGACGGACAAATCCAACTCTTGGTTACACTCGCATTCATAAAATGAGTGATTGCTTGGCGTTGGTACGGAGAGCCCTTTGCTACTCCATTCTGACAGCATCCAACCTCATCCCCAATATAAAGGAGAGTAGATTCGACTCTAAAAACGTTAGTCAGAAAGGCAAGCAACCCGGTAGTTTAGTAAATGGCGCTTCGTAATAGCCTGACTACCTACATCCAACAGTGTTCAAAATGAAAATCCTTACGTTAATTTATGACCCCTGCTTGATTTTGTAATTAGCCTGCGGATTTGGGGACCTTGAGTTTATCATTATTTGCATATCAACAAGGTGTTAATGTTTCCCCGAACAATGGCGCGGATAACCAAGTTCCCGTATTGAATTTTGGCGCCATTTTCACTGCACGGAGTATATTTCTTTGGAATTTCCAACCTCAACATGTGGTTGACTCTCCTTGCCTGGCGATATTTAAAGCACAATTGAACTTATATATGCACAAGAATACTGTTCATGAGCCACACATTTGATGTACTCTATTTGTTATCGACTATTATTTTTCACATTCTCGTTCATACAGTAATCCTGTTGTTGTAAAGTATTAACTTTACAACCATAAATACTATTATTAGAATTCTATGGAGATACAGTAAATCAGAGTTTCGTTGACGTTGTCATGGTAATTTTACATGCAACTGGGAGCAAAACGATGTCGTCTCTTTATGAGAAATAATTTTCTCTACATGTGCCAATTTTCCTTCGCTTTTTAATGTCGGTTCTGCGATTTAAACTTTGGGAAATTTTTGCTCAAGTTATTCCCAAGGTTTCCAAGGTCCTCAAACCATTAATGGAATACGCTGTGTAGCCTTGGTCTCCGTGGCTCAAGGAAGATTTAGAACTTATGCAGTGAATGTATCACCGCTCAACAACACTAGTTCTCAGCCTTTTGAAGAAAGGATGGCTCACCAAATTTTTCAACTTTCCTTATTGACCAATCATAGGATAACTCATCAAACTTCACGAAACACTTCATTTAACAGCTCATCTTTTACAGGGACTCTTCATGCGAAGATGTACGCCAAACGATTAAACGCATGATCATACACTTGTGGTTCACAATTCCAGCCTAAACTGTAGGTAGTTTGCACTCTACCGTTGCTCACTCCACTAGCTTGTATGATCTTAAAACGAAATTGAATTACTTGGATTGCTCGTTTCACGACTGCTTATATACTGTTTAAGCTATTTGCTTATCTTGATTCACACACTTACATTTTAATATTTACTATCCTATGGTTATTGTTAAGCCGGATGCTTTATAAACAGTTAAAATCTTGAATTACCTTGCATCAAGAAATCCCTCATTTTAGGTATGTTTTTTCCAATCAGCATTGAATGCTCATGTTAGCTATTGTCGTGGACTTGCTTTTGAATTGATGTGGAACGCATGAGTACATGCTGACAACTTCAGCTTAGTCAAGGTCATCCAACGTGTCTTCATTTTTCAAGACGATACCAATTTCGGCTTATTCTGATGTTCGTTTCATGACCGGTCTACGATCAAAAGAAAAACCTTGAACTTAATTGATGTAATCAATCCGACCGAATTCGGATATGAATACAAGTTGGAGTCCGGTTAGCAATCAAGTCTACGCGTTTCGATGCTGTGCATATATGACACGCTGATGAAGAATTCTCCATACAGATGCCATTCCGGTTTTTTATTGATTAATTGCGGATTTCCACTCAACGATTTGGACGGAACAAGCATATTTAATGTTCAGTTCGGTCAGTTGTTTGTTACCAGGCCACTACCGATGGCATGACATTATCACAACTCAGATGCGATATAGCTACACTCACAGTATTTTTTAATACCTGGATAAGATGGGGGTTAATGTGTTGTTGGCTTCCTTCGGTCGATGCCCATCATGGATGTAGATCACAATCCCATGAAATTTTTCATGCTTCACAGCTTTTCGAATGACTAACCAGTCCGATTCGGGAGGAACAATCTCTCCCGCGGCGCTCACAGAGATAGACAGTACTCAGTCGATCGGCATCAGTTGCACGCCAGCAGTGCGATCTGCGTTCAGCAGCCAAGAGCTGTAAATGCTCCTCCCCAGCTTGCGGACGACGCTTTACACAATGCCTCCAATATGAGCGGTCAAAAGCAAGGTCTTCCCAACTAGCGGGGTCAATGCCAAGAGCTTTCATATCTCTTTGTACTGTAATTTCGGTCTGTCCAATGGTCGACTTTCTGATTTCATCTCACCATGGAGTATATATCGTGACCAAGCCACCTTCGCGGAGCTATCATAGTAGGGTGATCATGCTTTGTAGACCAGCTTTGGAAAGCACTTCAATATTAGTCACTTTGTCCATTTATCCTATGTTCGAGATACGACGGATGCTTCGTAAAAGGAAAGCATTCAGCATCCTGTCGCATTTTGCGTGGATGGTCCAGGTTTCACTGCCATACAGTGAAGCATTTAGTACGCACGCGCGGTATACCATCTTATTTGTCCTTACAAGCAATTTGCGGTTGCCCCATACACGAGAGTTCAATATGGACAAAATGACAGCGCTTCTACCAATCCGCGTATCAATCTCCGTGTCTTGCATATGGCATGATTGTTCAATGATCGGAACAATGAGGTAATAAATTGCGATCGTGAATTGTTGAATTCCCATTTTATCAGAACATTCTTGACACGATCGTTACCTGTTTTTAAGAGGAACGTTTTGATAATATAATACATGGTTTTTGTAATTCTAGACTAACTTTTCTAACGCTGAACGATACGACGAAAATTCTGCGCAAGAAGCGAAACGTTACCCGAAATGCGCAAATTGAGCGCACAGAAATATCTTTCTGTTGAAATGACCTATTTATAATGCTCAGCGCAATTTAAAACAAACTAGTGATACTTTTTGTTCTGAAAGTTAACATGCAATTTTCGATCAATTTGTAGACAAATCCAAACGTTTTCCGCGCGTTCCGCTAGCAATGAAGTGCATTTAATCTCCGCTCAGTACACCGTGGTCCGATCGCTCGGTCGAGCGTTGGACCGGCCGATTTCAAATGCACCAAGGTCAGACAGATTTATCGATCGATGGTCGTGTACCAAATGGCTTTGTACGCGCGCGTGTGCGTCCGTGCGTCCGCATTTGTGCGTTAGCCGGATTTCAATTAAGCGAGATGCATGCAACTGACATGTCAGTATGAATACGGGCTAGAGCGAGACGGGACGAGCGTGATTCGGGCGAGATAGAGGCTAGAAATGTTAAAACCAATTCCGCAGACAAATCGTGTTGTTGCGAGGACGCCCGACGCGATAATACTAACAAATGTGTGCATCGATGCGCGAGTTTGTGTGTATGTGGATTGGCGTTCTTCAAGTGTCTAGCATGAATGATTTCGTCAATCGATAATACAACAATGGTCCGATTGGCCGATTATATGAATGTGGGACTTGAGGGGTGGTGGCGTGATACCAGCTAGTGGTGGTTATGTCAAAGCTTAACTGCAAATCCTTCACAATAGGTGGTGGTGTCGAGTCTGCATTTCATGTTCGGTCGATAAAAATGCAGGCAAGACATGGCAATCGGAGAGAGAAAGCAGTGGGGGGTGGTTGGTTCATGCCCGTCGTGAATGTATCAAAAGTTGTGTCGAGTGCGTCATAGCGATAGATGGGCTGTTCACATACAAGATCAAGGTTTATGTGGTATCGGATTGTAACACACGGGTATTTTGTGGGTGTGGTGTTCCGGTTCGGTGACTCATGTCCGAATGTGCGATTGAAAGTCAGGTGATAGGTGGTATCCAATGCTCTGATTAACGTGGTGTTGGACTGGTGGAGTCTGGTGTAAGCTGCAGCCACGACAAGCGTGGGGGCAATATGATATCTTGTTTGATGCAACTAACTTCGTTGGTTGATAAACGTTGGGGAATAGGATTTAGATCGTGCTGGGCTGTAACGATGATGCGGTGAAAGTGCAAACTATTTTACAATTCATTTGACTTACCTTATTCATTTTACAAGTCACTGATAAAAGCAAGTTTGTAAAAAAATGAAAAAGCGATACCATAAAGTTCCGCTACGATATTTTTCATTGCAACCTCGTTTGACCTCATGTAAACGCGTTTGTTCTTCAGATGTAGTATGGACATGGGTGAGGAAAACTTAAATCTCGACAGGTGTTAGGTCGATGACCCTTGTTTGGGTGATGTGCTGCTGAATAAATGCTGCATGCCGCGAATGGGTGGATGATACATTAGCATATCTAGCTGGACCTGGCTATCAAAGTGACTAACATCCAATAACCTGATGTCGTGAGAAATTTTTTTATTCCAACGTAGCGGTGGAGTCAGAGCCGACATTCCGCATCTTTAACGCATTGAATTACCAAGAGAGATCCAGTCTGGGACAAATCGCCCAAACGTTTTCAAAAATCACTGAAGCAGCGTTTCAGCTGATTAACTATGCACGCACAAAATGATATTGCTTCGGATTGCCAATCCGATTTCACGTGCCATATAAGATGACTTTGGAATTTAGAGTGCCCACAGCGCTTCAGCCATCCTTCAGCCATCCTTGGTTTGCGTGATTTTACACGAAGACGAATGAGGATCGACCTGATTCTGGCTTACAAGATACTGCGGATCGAAAACCATCCGCTTAGCGAACTAATGAAAGTAAACTCCCCTCGAAATACACGCAGTCACTCGTGTTGCCTCGAAATACCGCACTCAAGACTTGATTGTCGTCGCTATTTCTTCTCTGTGCGTATCTGCTTTCTATGGAATGCGCTACCGCAAGATATTGTGAATGCAACGACAATTGATGTTTTCAAATCGAAATTGGATGCATACGTCAAACAAAACCCTGAATTTGGCCCGGTGTGTTGAAGCAACATGAACCCAGAAAAATATTACCAATGTGATTTTGATTAAATTTTTCATTTTGCAATAGTTGTCATCCAATGGTACGTGTAAAGCATTAGCTTTTTATCACCATAAAATCTTGATTCTTGATTCTTGATTCTTGATTCTTCATTGAACGGTGATGGAAATGCTTGAATCCATTGTCACTTACTTTAAGAGAGTACATCGAATTCAAACACTATTTCATCGTCCTTATAAATGCGCGTCAAAAATGTCCAGCTGGAATTCCAACATATTCAATCAGACATTGACGCAACTTGACAGACAAATTGCGTTGCAGTTATCTTAACGAACAATCACTCGAGATGTTAGCGGATATACATAAATCCAGTAGTAAGCTACTTCAAGGTCAAACAGTGAAATGTTTAAAAGTTCTCATTTTCAGGCATTTCCATCACACACACACACACACACACACCACGACCGGTTTCGTGATGTTTGTACTCATCAGGTACGGAGAGTAGGATTATGACCCGCCTGCATTTGAAACAGTGAAAGAATGGTAAACAAGTAGCGCTTGTATGCCACTTTTCAATCAGGTTTATACGACCAACTTGTTCAATCACGTGCCTAAACACATGTGTAATGGGTGTAACCCATGTTCATGAACAAAAATGTTCATTTGCATGCATTTTCATCACACAACCCACGACCGATTTCAAGGTAATTCAATGTAAAATAAACATGGACAGCACAAAAATAAGCTGTACAATTTAGGCGTGAGCGAGGTACCACCAATCTATAGTTTCCGATAGTTCCGTGTATACCTTCGCGTGAAGAGTCCCAGAAAGCGATGGTTTGGGGTATGTAATATTTTGTAAAGTAGGATAAGGTCTCCTCTCCTCGACGATAGGGAAAGTCGAACACATTCAGTTGAACTATCCTTTATTTATAAGGATTGTTTCGGATGATGAGAACTAGTTTTGTTGAGCGGTGATAGATTCGCTGCATGAGTTCAACGTCCTTCTTGAGCCACGGTGACCATGACTGCACAGCGTATTCCAGTACTGGTCTCAAGTATGTATTCATAATCCTTGGGAATATCTTGGGCAAAAATTTCCCAAATACCCGTTTGAGTAAATTGGGGACACAAGTTACGCTTGTGAAAGCAGTGCTAGTTTGAACTGGGGTTTTAAACAGGTGCATATCAAGACACCCAAATCTTTTTCTTCACTGCAATTTTCAAGGACACGCAAACCTGTGATATGTGAACTCTACTCGATTCCCCACATTCATGATCCTGCATTTGTTGAAGTTAAACGGCAGTTTGTTTTTTACCGACCAGCTATGAAGCGTATCAAGATCCTTTTGTAATATCAGACAGTCTTCTAGAATACGAATGCTGTGCGAAATCTATATGTCGGCCGCAAATAACGAAATGTTACATCGAACAATTTCCGGTACTTCATTGACATAAACCAGAAAGAGGATCGGACCAAGGACTGAACCTTGGGAAACTCCGCTAGTTGCTGCAATTGGTTTGGATATTGCACCATCAACACGTACCCGAGTAGTGCGATTTGCTAGGTAGTCATTTAGCTAATTCAACAACTTTCTGGCGATACCAAGCCTTTCAAGCTTCTGCAGTAGGAGGCTATGGTTAACACGATCAAATGCTTTGGAGATATCTATGTAGCAGACGTATATTGATTTTCCTTTATCTACCGATATTGTCGAATCTTTCAGCGTTAACAGTAAATTAGATAAACAGTAATAATTCCGTCCTCAAAAGAAACTGATTATTTTCAAAATGTTTCATTAAATCGTCAACAATGAGGCGTTCAAGTAAGTTGCAAATCACAGGTAACAGAGTATCGGGTCGGTAATTCGAATTAACGGAGCGAGTTCCTTTTTTATAAATAGGAGTAAGTATTCCACGTTTCCAATCGGTAGGAATCACGCCATTTGCCAGTGTTTAATTAAACAAGTATGTAAGTGGTTTGCATAGCAAGTTCGCACATTGCTTCAATATGAGCAGGGTTATTCCGTCGGCCCCAGGAGACATTCCGGTTTTGAGATATTTTATATTTTTTATATATTTTTATATGTTCCATATACCTTGTCATCCTATGGTTATTGTTAAGCTTAATGCTTTTTCTACCATACAATTTTCTGAGTTCTGAGTTCTGGAACCTTGAAGGACGAGTTTCGACGTGACATTTATTTCACTCATGTCAACCGTGTTTGAAATGGTTTGATTTGAGATGTAAATTGCACGTTCTCTTGGGCTGAATACAGATGAATAAAACGTGGCTAAAGCTTCAGCAGTTTCTGATGCACTTGTTGTTGGTTCAGCTGATGTGTTCAAGGACGCAATTCTTGGATTCACCTTAGCCTGATCCTTAACCATACGATAGAGGATTTTGGGGTTGAACTCCATCATGCACAATATCCGTTCTTGGTAGCATAGATAGTCTTGGATGACAAATTTGTTTAATTTGTTCCGCAGTAAACGGAATGTTTCCCAGGTCTCTGGTGATGGGTTTTGCCGATGGTGTCGCAACGTTTCGTACCTTTAACCACTTACGAGTTCTGATTCTTCGTTTAAATTTGAGGATTTTTCTTGAGTTCATGAAGACGAATTCGGAGCTCACTTCGATTGAACTTTTGAGATTAGATATTAGCCATATCCAAAAACTCATGTACGTTGCTGGTTCCGGTTGGCAGTTAAACGTGTTTTTCAGAGCATCACTCAACTACATAGTGTTGATCCATCTAACTGTTTTATGGGCATCTTTTGATCTTACAGCTTGAAACAGCTAGTCAAACTGGATGACAACGTGATCACTTAGTCTCAGCGGAACTTCGTAAGCAACGTTATCAATTTAAGAACAAGATCTAGCAGCGATGGTAAATCCATTAAGCGGTATCTGGTAGTACATGCAATGTTGTTATACAGAGGAATACCGTCCAACAACTCACTTAATTCTCGCTCGAGGGAGTGTTCTGGATGAATGGTACTGCTCTGCAGATTTGGTAAATTGAAGTCACCCATAATTAAAATTCCAAAATTGAATCTGGAAATAACCATGCGAATTCTGTGGAGTAGGGCCCGATTTTAAATTTCCTGCACAGACGGTGGGCGATAAACTACTCCCAAAACACAGTCTTCGCCGTTAGCTAATCGGACTGAGCACCAGGGTGTATCCCTGTAACACGATGTCTGGATCCGTAATCTCACGGCACAGAAGGTTTGGGCTATGATACAAAGCTACTCCTCCTCTCGTTTCACGGTCATTGCGAATAAGAGACATGCACGCAGTTCACCGATTTTGTTGCCCAGACATTTATGCGTTGGTGTAGAGGCATGGTAAAGTAGTTTTTCTCAACACAAGGATAGGGTGCGTAATAGGGTGCTAGCGGAGTACAGAATATCTGTTAGGCCGTCTCCTCCAGAATCGGCATTTGAGGGGATTTTGCTTGCATTGATGCCTGATCGTTTTGAGGTTGTACTGTTGTAAAACAGTGATCCATGATTTCGGGTACATTGTTTCTGACACGTCAGCTACGGATGGAATTGGTGAAGTTTCGATGCGCCTAGTCTAATTTCTTGTGATATTAGTCTGCGGCCATTTCCCAACGAGTGTTGACCGTGTTCAACATATCTTTAAGCAAGAACGTTATTTTAAGGGGCGTAGTACCGAACAAGGGCGATCGACTATCGGCAATTGGCAAGACGGTGAGTTTAGAAATTAACGCTGGCAAATCGGAGGTAATGCGGAAGAATGTTCCGGAGCAACCACCAGTGTTCGTGGACGGTCAACCGCTCAGTGAGGTTACAGATATAGTCTACCTTGGGAGCAAACTGACTGTAAATGGTGACTGTGAAGATGAGGTCAGAAGAAGGATCGGGAAGGCGAACCAAGCATTTCGCATGCTGAATTCCATTTGGAAATCCTCCGCTCTCAACATTAACACGAAGATCAGACTCTTCAAGAGCAACGTTCTGAGTGTGTTGATGTATGCATCGGAATGCTGGAAGACGACCGCTGCCATTGAGCGCAGAATGAACGTGTTTCAAACTAAGTGCTTGGAAAGGATTCTACGGATTTTTTGCCACACACCATTTCGAATGAAGACCTCCTGCGAAAAACTGGTCTGGAAGTGGTATCTACCGTAGTCACAAGACAACGGTGGAGATGGTTCGGTCATGTCTGCAGGATGGATCCCAGCTTGCATACTAAGGTAGCCATTCACTGGCTTCCGCAAGGTAAACGAAAAAGGGGACGGCCCAAGGAAACTTGGCGCAGAACGTTGGAACGCGAACTTCATGCACAAGGATTCACGGTGCAGATGGCAACGGAAGCAGCTGCAGACCGGAACCACTGGCGTGGGGTTGTCTTCGCCTCATGTGCCACCCAGCAGGGAGAGGACTGTGTGAATGAGCGAGTACCGATGCCCTGATAATTCATAAAGTTGAAGGTGCAGAACGTTTCCGCCACAGCTACATCATGCAAGCCATTTATGTTACTGATGTATCTCCGCTTTACCTGATCGTGTTTGCGCTCCACTGCTTTATCAGTTGCTTCATCAGCTTCTGGGACTCCTTCAACGGTTAAACTTCGATCATCCCTCTGCTTCATTTGGTCGTGTTGCTGTGAGTTCCTGGGCTTTTTCTCACCAGGGCACATCAGCGAAGATCCTTGCAGTGGTCTCCAAACGCTTCCTACGCTGGAGAAAAGTGGATAGTAGGATTTTAAGCCGCCTTGGCTGGTCCAATTTGATGAAGTAGGTTCACGATTTAGCCGTACCAATGTTAATGGTTCAAATGGCTTCAATTCCATGTTGCTGCAAACCTTCTCCATTCTTCTTTATCGTGCTTTATTCTGTGCCTTGTAAGGTGGCACTCGTCTTCATTACATTGGTGAAAATCACGTCTAGCCAATATAGTGACTGTACACTGTTTGCCTATAGAAGGGCTATCGTGTTCGCATTTGGAGCATTTTGCACCGTGACTTTTAGTTTTGTATCTGGGTTTTAAGCTGAACCTTCTGACAAGTAGATGGCGTGGGCTTCGTAACTTTTGTTGTACCAGGCAGACAATCCTTTAATAAACGCATTTGTAAATGTGGCTTCTTGATGAGGAGAATGCACTTCACGACTCTGGCACATTTGTAATAACTAAACCTCCGTGTTCAATGATCTGCTGAGATACCGCTTTTATCTGACTGGTATTGCAATTGAAACATATGCGGGCAAACTGAGAGTTCTGAGCGGTGATCAGTGTCTCTATCGATATCTTCAACATATGTACAGTGAGTTCTTAGCTCAACATCCGATCATCCAGGTTGCTTTACTGGACACTTGTTAATGCAGCTATATCTTAGTTTGGTTTCGTACGATAATTTTTGCACACGTAGCTTTACGAGAGGCATGTTCTCATTATTCATGATCGATATCGCCTCCGGGGACAACGACACTTCGCATGACACGCGAGTGAGCAGTTGCGACGCGTCAACGATTTGGCTTTGCTTCTCACCGCTTCCGCATAGACTACTCATGTGTTGCGAACATCAGATCGTTTCAAATACAGATTCACGAACTGATTCCTGGCCAAGCACGCAAAGCAATTATAAAAGACCATATATTGTGGTACTCACATCCCCATCCCTTGCACACTACAACCGGTTTCTGGCTGTTTACCGATATCAGGTGGAGACAGTAAGATCAATGGTTGGCAAGTGCACAACATTTTCAAGTGCAGAGAGAGGATAAGTGCTCGGTCCATCTTTTTATATGCCGAGTTTTGTCGGCAATCGGGTTACCAAAGCGTGACTTAGTGAGAGCTTTTTAGAGCATTTTTGGGCTTATGACTCTTTTAATCCCATCACACATACAGTGAGAATTACCAGGATCCGCAGCATTTTGTATTACCAGGCTTATTTCTGTCCGATGCTCATTTGCACACTGCTGGAACTTATTTCTAGCTGCTTTGGGAAGTCGTAAGTTTTCGTCTGTTGGCATTCCTTCGAACTTCAATAACGCTGACCGTTTCTTGTCCCAGAGAGTAGTCATCATAAAAGCTTTTGCTTCGAACCAGTCGCTCTCGAGCCTTCTTCACCCCATACGTGGGAAGAGCAACTCGAGGCAAGCAATTTTTAAGCGATTCTACTATCGAGTCTATACTACTAACTTCAAGCAATTATACACACGCCAAGGGATTCAGTGTATGGTACCGAAATCTGCACCGCCCATGAATGCCACGAAATAGGATGGACGTTTTTCATTCAAGGACGATATTGATATCTTGATTGGACAGAGACAAATGTTGACGTGCTTTCTAATACTGGTCTACATATATGTTCATGTTCACTTTACTATAAGGGCGTCATCTATATCGTCTGTGCGTATGTATAGAATTGGAACAGTTCATATTCAAAAAGATGTACTCATTGAGAACTAGGGTCTGAAAACCGATCTTGGAGCAGTCACGCTTACGCTACCATCACGTGTGTAAAAGTTCTTGAAGCTTATTGTGAGATGTCATCTTCAAATTGAGAGGAGACCAGATTCTGCTCCCAGCTGCAGAACATAGACCAGATGTTGTCCGGGGAGCAACATAGATTTCGGAAGTCCCGTTCTTGTCTGTCAAACCTACTTCAGACAATGAAAGACTGGACACAGTCAGTAAATGTGGGTTATTTGTATGCATATGTGTTACTTGGACATATCAAAGGCATTTGATCGTGTGAAACATTCTAGACTCTTGATAAAACTGTAGGATGTTGGTATTAATGGGTGCTATATTAAATGGGTGAGAAGCTACATTCTTACTCGTAAGTCAACAGTGAGTATCGATGTTGTGATGTCTATGGACATCGAAGCCACTAGCCGTGTCCCACAAGGTTCGGAACTTGGTCCGTTCCATTTTTGGTCTACATCAACGACCTTCCGAAACTAGTGGCAGCTAAAATGTTTATGCAATTGATACGAAACTTTGGATACGAATAGAGTCAAGCGTGGACTGTTTGCGCTTACATAGCGATTTGGATACATATAGCAGTTTGTCAGAGATGACGAACTTCCATTCACCTTCAAAAGTGGCAAAATTTTAAAGATCGTTAGAAATTCCCCATTCTCTTACCAGGTTGGGTCTCAAAATATAGAATGGACCACAAAATAAAAAGACCTATTGTTTGGATAAGTGGTAATCTTGAGAACAGCATGCAATCTGAAGCAGTGTACAACGGAGCATGTCGCGTGCTAGGTATGCTTCGACGTATTTTTGGAAATTTTCCCCGTGAAAGATACCCCCTGATCATAAATACGTATATTGACCCAGGGATGGATTACTCAGTGTAAGCTTGGACACCATGGCTACAAAATGACATCATGCTGCTCGAGAGGATTTATCACTGAGGGACTACAATGGTGGGCTGTCTTCGCGACCTCTTTTATTAGGATCGACTGGTGCATCTTAATTTGGATGCACTGGCTCGCAGACAGGTTTGATTGGATTTAATCATCACCTATAAAATAATGAACTTAAAGATACATCCTCTGAGGCATTCATTTCGACTCCGGTTAAATCATACCACACGCACCCACACATTGGCATTGGATATTCCGCATTCTCACCGGAACTGTCGTCGGTTCTTCTATTCGGTGCGCGTTTATTTCTTATGGAGCTTCTTACCGTCAGACGTAGTACAATCACCCAGTGAAAGGATTTTCAGGAACAAGCTGGATATATCTATAGTTATCACTTGCGACGTTATCCGAGAGATTGTTCCCCCAGAATTGGACTGTTTAGGTATTTGAAACGCAGCAGAGTATTAAATCGCCATGCGCTTGTGCTATTTACTGGATTCGAGAGACAGTTGGGCCAGGTGATCAACTAGATGATACGAGAGACCAATCTCACTGAGACAGAGAACAGAACAACACAGGATGGTTATAAAATGACCAAGCCAAGACTCAGGACACCGGTTCAAAGTTCCTAGAGCTGGACAGGGCCAGTGTTTATATTGAGAACAGAAAGGGGTGTGCGAAGTAAGCAGTAAAGTAGTCCGTGCAGAGCAAGAACATTAAAGCGTAAGGTTACAACATGTCACAACATGCATCCGCATTGTTCGGATAAGGACATTACCGAGGTCGCACGTGTCTTGTGGGAGGTCGCCTCACCCAAAGGCTTGTGATGTACAACGATGGTCAACATTGACGGAAAGAGGTCAACAATATGAACTTTATATAATGGGCAAATGGTTTGCGCTGGGCGTGCCATATCGAATATACTTTGGAACGTATTTTAGGTGACAGCTAAAACCAATCAATCATCAACGTTCCTACCGGTTCACAGAGATGATGTTTGAAAATCACCTCGACGCACCTGGACCAGCGCACTGATTGCTGTTTTCCCTCATGAGGTCACTGAGCCACAGTTCCATTAGCAGGAGGCGGTACTGGCGTAGCATACCACCCACTGGAGAAAGTGGGTTGAGTATAATAGATATTTCGAAGTACGCATAATTCCCATATTTTCCTCCAACGTTGGCTATCGATTGACGCCATCACAATTCCATCTAGTGAATGCTTAGCGCACGCTACGAAGCTGCACTATGGTTGTGTGTGTACAAATATTAGCAGCGCGCTCAAAACAAATGAAAATAAAACAACTCTACCTAGAATAATAGATCGATAAATAAGTTCTCTTTCGTTTAGTTTGCTCTGTGCGTGAAATCTTGAAAACGTTTGCAAGTACACTACAAAACTGATCGATAATTGTTTGGCGATTCAGTTTTGAGAATTTTGTCCGTCAAACATCAGAATTCTTTCCAGTCTGTCATTCGAGATCACATGTATCGTGGAATGCTGTGAGTGATATCAGTAGAATGTGCTAATACGAAGCTACTGTGCGTGAAATCTTTCGCATTTTGTTTGAAAATCACTCCACCTGTTGATGATACAACATCAGATGATAGAGAGGAAACAGAGACAGACAGATGAAACGCCTGAAACTGAAAATTCAACCCAAGTTTTCATGTATTTCCATCACACACACGCACGCGTCACGACCAGTTTCATGTTGTAGACGAAGTACGATCAGGATCTTCCCGCATTAAAACAATAAAATACACTGTTGCATAATGCTGGCACTTTAAACCTGTTCGATCACGTGGACAGAATACATTTATTCGTGTTGTGAACAGTTACGTGCGGTCGTGTGCCTATTCCGCTACGTGATTGCCAATCGATTAAATTAATGCACGTTTTCCGAAGAGTAGAATGAAACACAGGATTCGCGGCTAACCGATGACCGAATGTAGTGCAGCATAAGCTTGGTTGACTCATAAATCATTCGATTCATCTGTCTCGTTGTCGCAATTTCGTCGAATGCACAACGAAATGAAGCCCTCTTTCCAGCAGACAATCAATACAGCCAACTCTTATTGCTGAACAATGGAATGCAACCCAAACCTTTTGTGGTGCATTGTGAACAACCTTACCAAAAATAAACTCGCTGTTTTTCTGCTCTGAAAATCGTTGATGCACACTAACTGACTATGAGTTCCACGTATTTGTCTCGAACGGTAAAACACAATATCAAATATCATGGCAAACGATACGGAACCAACGATCCATCTATGACAGATTCAGGTAAACCTTCTCAAAGTGCGTACAACCAAATCACTGGGCACAGACGATATTATCCCGGGATTGCTCATGGCACGTAATCTAGGAGCGCGTCAGCTTCAACTTCATCAAGCGTTTGGAGATTACCACCAGACAAGGATTCGGGAACCATGGCGCACATAGGCGGTTGCCTATCAGGGATCAAAAACTACCCTTTTTAGACTTAATACCGGTTACAGCATTGCTTATGGAGCGTATCGTCAATGAAAGCATCCTAAAGTAGTTAGAAACGCTTGTTGTTAATGGCAACATAGATTTCGTAGTAATCCATCATGTTCAACAAACCTACTCACAACCCTTCACCGTTAAGCCAAAGCGGTAAACGATGGCGGTTCTGTTCACGCATGATGATTCATAAGGACAAATCACGGCATTCTTCTGAAAATGCTGCAAGTGTGTGGTGATGGGGGGAAACGGTTAGTTAGGGCAAATGAATGTCCTTCCGTTCACGTTGAAAGCGTTCTGTCAAGAATAATCGGCGTGATTAGTAGAGTTCTACCAGGCTCGTCCTTGATGCTCTACATTATTAATATACACAATGGCATGTCTGGGGCTAACACTTGCTGAATGGTTATTTCAGCTGACGACATCAAAGTTTGGAAACACGTTAATTATGACACTGACTGCGGTCTGTTACAATGAAGTCTTGATGCTTTATATCGTTGGCACAAACTAAAAGGATTACCATGCAACCCAAATAAATACAAATAGGCTGTTGTTAGGAGCAAAGGTGCGGTTTAATTAACGCTCAACAAAATCTATGGTAAACTCTATCCAAATAGGAACCTGGGGTGCGGGTTAACAACAGTCTAGTAACCATTTGACCACACCCCATAAATGCTGCGTGAATACCTAAATTGTTTATTTTGTGTGCAGGTGCGAACAGCGTCCGCTGACACATTGCTTACGTAATCCATGTCCACATTAGGTATTATGCACGTTAATTCTTGTCCGCTGCAGAACCGAACGCTAGATTGTTGAGATATCCGCCCCAGTCTTTGTTATTTAAACTGCCTTACCAGTCTATCTTCTAATACGGTATACTAATCAGGATGATAGGTATTCTGTGAAGAATATGTGGACCCTTCCTATAATCATATGATAATAACCTCACCCGAAGACAGAGTTCCGATCTAGTCATAAGCACGATGGCTCTGCAAGAATATCGCGTTGTTCGATATGTTGTATCCCCGAACAACCTAGCTTGTGACCGGGCTATAAAGCTTGTCATACAATCAGAGGCTGAATATGTTGGTTCCACGACAGTTGCTCCTTGACAATTGCTCCCCGACAATTACTCCGCTACAATAGCTCCTTGACAATAGCTCGTTGGTATATTTGCTCCTTGCCCAATTGCTTCTTGCCCAACTGCTCCATGTCCAATTGCTCCTTGCCCTATTGCTCCTTGACAAATTGCTCCATGACTTTTAGATCATGATCAGATTGGTTAACATTGCGACGAAAATAATTCATACAAGTGAAGACAAGTATTTTTCTTCTTTGAACATTTTAATAAAAATTGATTAAAATACTATAGATCACTGTAATAACAATAAAATAACTAAGCCATGTGTTTTCCAGTGTTTTTCACAAAATCCTGGTCTCCATCATCAAAGGTCTTGTAGTCATCAGGAATATTCAGATCTTCCAGACTTGCAGGCAGTGGTGGGACCCGACCATTGCGGTTTCGCGTTCTTTGTATTTGTCTCTTAAGTGCCCGTTCTGTTGGCAAAGAAGCTGCTGTGACTTCAGAAACGCCTGTACACTGACTGGCAATGATCATCATTGTGGTTTCTTCTGTTGTAGACGCTTGTCTTTGATGGAATCAACTACCTTCAGAACATTCTGGCGACACGCGTCGGGGGCATGGTTGTGCTCTGATGACTTCAAGACTGTATTTCCACGGAGATGGAGTCGCCCGGAACAGTGGTCTTTTCGCTTTCGTTCACACATAAAAATCAACAGTGGGGTCACTCTTGCTGGTTTCCTTTTTGTTGTACACGAAACGTTCGTAGCAAGCCTTAGGTTTGCCTTTTTCAGACAAATACCAAGTAACGTGTCTGTCCATTTTGAAAGGTAGCCTTCAACTGAACTATTTAACTATTTATGACAATCAAACAAGTAAACAAGTGAACTGAGTTCAAGCTCAAACCAGCAAGAGTGACCCCACTGTTGATTTTTATGTGTGTGAACGAAAGCGAAAAGACCACTGTTCTGGGCGACTCCATCTCCGTGGAACTGAGTTCAAGTGAACTCAGTTCACTTGTACAAGGAGCAATTGGTCAAGGAGCAAATGTCCAAGGAGCAACTGTCCGAGGAGTAATTTGTCAAGGAGCAATTGTCAGAGGAGCAATTGTCAAGGAGCAACTGTCGGGGAGCAATTGTGAAGGAGCAACTGTGGGTACCCCGAATATGTTAAACCTTATGGATTCCACTCACGAGCGGATTTTCGGTGACGAGAATCACTCGTTAAGAAACTTATTCACAACTCACACACAACTACATCAAATCACTTGCAATGCCATACATACGCAATGTAAGATGACATGCAATCTGTGGGTGTTATATTCATCGCACCAGGAGAAAATTAGTGCACATCAATGACTGACCCGGTGCTTCTTGAACATGAAGCGTTTCGTACCCCATGTAAGGCCCATGATGTCCCACTCGCGCAACCGGAAATCGGACAAGAACACGCACAGATGAGCGGTTTTATTTTCATTAGTTCTTCTTTTGTTTACTCCCCGCAAAGAATGGCAAAGCAATCAATTTGTGAATAAACAAACTTTTATTAGTACGGGAAAACAAACAAACAAACAGGCAGACAGACGGAAGCTGAAATTCCCCGAGTGTAGCGGTTGCAGTTCTCCCTACTGGTAAGTTCAGTTTCAGGTGACAGCTAAACAGATACAAATCTGTGCAGAATATATGAGAAAACAACAATCGAACGCTTATGGACCAAAAGCTAATGATTGCATTAGAGTTGCATCGCTGGGTATGATATGCCCATGGTCATCGCCATGGAGATCACGTTTGTTGTGCTGTTTCTTACGCCACCTCATTAGTACACGTTAGTCAGCGGAGTTTTGAATTGTTCAATTTAATGCAATATGTTGCTCACATCCCACGCAGTTAAATGCTTGACGAGGAATCACTATGCGATTCGGTATTTGAATATCGTGGTTTGTTGTGCGAACCCTATGTAACAGTGGCATTCAAGTATAACTTTGTTCAACCTAAGTTGAGCAATTCCGACCTTGAGTACCCATGTGAGGAAAAGAATTCGTGGGGTCAGGATTCACACAAGCAACTTCCCATTCTCTCTTCTCAACAAGCTGGAAAGGTCCACACAGACGTTCGTTCTATAATCCAGGCAGTATTGCTACAGCTAGTTCTAAACAGTGTGCTTCGATTTTCGGTCAAACTTACTTTCTATAATGTGATTTGTGCGCGCGGCATTTGAATCGACTGTGCTTAACACGTTTTCTATTGGATCTCTCTCAAAACTGTTACCTCCTGTAACTCGTTAAAACGTTTGCGTGCTTGCGACAAAAATGCGTTTAGTGTTTATCTCTTTTTATATTTTCGATAAAAAAGTCAAATGAACACTGAAATAAGGTGAGGTGAAATATCATACGAGCTGACCTTTCGTCGACACTCATCATTTCGATGCTGCTGGTAGAGCAAACCTAATCTGCTTCAAATGTGAAGACAAGACCAGCTATTCAAACAGTTAAAACGCTTAAAACTTGTTCGTTAATTATTTTTCTGGAATTTGTGTATGCATAATCTAACTTTATTCGTTGAAAATCATTGTAAACGAATAGAGTTGTTGCAAATGCTGTTCTTCTTCTTCCGACATTCTCTGCCATGGCATCCATACAATCGCTTCAGGCTTTAAACAATTCGGGAAATATTCTCCTGTAGATGTTGTTATGGACGTGTGTATCTTTGTGGTCGACTATTTTCCAATTCAGCAACATTCCTGTTAATCTGTGAGCTTCATACTTCAAAATTTCGCCTCAAATAAAAGGCAAATAACTATCGCAAAGTCTCACCAATATACAGATTGATTTGACTTCACCTCCTCAAAACATACAATGCTTCTGTATATGGCGTCTCTATTATACCGAACAGTTATTGATTTTTATCTTTGCACAATCAATCACGCTTCCCGCCAGAAATATTGCATTCACAGTTCATTCCCATCACAAGAAATAGTTTAAAATTTGAAATGTTTGGTTCACACCGTGAATCCAAGCCAAGCGACCAACATTTGGGTTCCCGGCATTTCCCGTGCGTGGAATCCTGTCTCAAACATACGCAACGATCAAACTTGATGTTTCGTATTTTGTCGATATTTTCTGTGAGATGGCAATACATAATATCTTTGAAAAATAACAACCGTAAATCACTGTGTCAGCAAACAGACTCTCATACGCCTCGAACGTTTGCAATCGATGGGCTGCAGCATTGGTGGCATCACCTGATTTATCGATGTTACATCGGAACAATCAGCTGTTAAATCGATCCATCGATCGATTCGAGCGGAAAAACCGAGACGGGTGTTTCGTCAGGTTTCGCCACTTAAGCTTCCCGGATGAATTACGGTTCAAACGTTAACGCGCCCACGCGAATCATCTGTATTTAAATGTGCGCCATTTCAAAACGCGTTGGAAGTCGTGCCGTTTCAACCCCCCACTGACCAAAGTGTCGTTAATGTGTTGGAAAATCGTTGCGGCCGATCGATTCATCAATGTGGTTAAAATGCCGGGTAGCAGCACAATAAAATTGTCATTTATCAATTCGCTGCTGTGCTTGACCTTGAATAACGCCTATTTGGCGACCGTGGTTTGCAGTTTCAGCCACTGACAACCCAGTTGATTTATCGAATGCGGTCAACAAGACATAGAAGGCTTCTGTTCGCCAACCATAACTGGTCTTAGCACCAAATGGACCGCTGGAGGTTTCGTCTCACACAACGAAGACCATGACACATTCAGCAATAGAGGAAAATATTCGTAGCTTAGGGTGTGGATGATGTTCAAATTGTGCTCGCCGAGCTTGCGTAGTTGGTGTTGGACGTTTCTTCATCAGGCTAGATCACATCATCAGCAAAACTTCTTTCGAAGCGTCTTGTAGTTGGAAATCTTTGGTTTTTATACGGCTTGTCTGTCCGTTCACAACACAAGTTGAACATCACGATGACACATTGCAATTGCAATGCTGGCGAACGCGGGGTCAAGGTCATTTAACGCCAAATGGTGCTTATTTCTATTAGAGATTTTGAATCGTATTCATTGTGCCAGTTTCGTGGTTGTCCACATGCCCGCTCTAACACATCACGACCATGTTTGCGATGCAGATTATATTTCCTCCCAATGGTTGCTAACTGCGGATAGTGAACATCTTTGCACTATCCGCCTTACTGGACGCAAATGTTCCTTGCTTCGAAAATGTGTATCGAGGGATGAAGCACCGAAAATGCTTTGCGTTTGAGTGGTTTTTATTACCATTTCTGTTTACATCTATCCTGATGCAATGTTTCCTGGAAGCCCCTCTTATTTCCACTTCAGGATAGACTTATTCTTTTCTTTCTTCTCCCTCTTTGCCCGTACATTACACTATATAGATGCAGTTGGCAGTGCTTGCTAACTGGAAATCTGTCCCTTAAGTCTGCCAGAGCCACATTGAATTGTGTTACATTTCTGACAACTTTTGTGATTTCATTTAAGGCAGCTAATATTTCCTTTCTATCAGGGTTTTAGCAACTTTCTTTGACGTTCAACAAGGATATCAGAAAGTCAGTGGTTTACGCATCTAAACTGTTAAGATTGTGTTCATTTGCAATGGATTACATATGATTGAAAATTTGTTAGGGATATTTGGAAACATGTTGAGCCAAGATGGTTGGGATCGAACGTTTTACGGATATTGTTCGACGAAGCATGGCCCTTGCACATGGGATTCGCTATGGGTCTTTTACTCGTAAAATGTATACAAACTAAGCCCATGCACTGCTGTAACTACCCCAGATTTGGTCAAGTTTATCAGTCGAATGCAAACTTACTCAAAAACTGGTCTAAATGTTGAACAAAACAGGAAATTAAAAAACCCCGATGGATCAGATTGGTACCATTAATCCTTTCAATCACACGAACGTACAATGCAGATGCGGATGCGGAAGAAGTGGCCAAAAGATGGATGGCTGGGGTAATGTCACCTATCTAAAAAAGTGATGACTTACTTAGTTTACTTTTGTGCGACTATTTCCTCCTGGATGATGAGTTGGCTTCATTGACGTCACGGATTGCAGCCACCCACGCTCGGTGGTTAGAAGCGAGATCCGCGCAGATTGTAAGCCAGGTCCGGTCCCACGTGCGCCATCCGTAAACCGATCGTAGGCCAAGCAGCTCCACGTCCGATCTCACGGTGGCGAGCCAAGTCTTCACTTGTCCTCCGCTACGACAACGCCATTCTGCGCAGGGTGTCGGCGATAGTGTTTAACGTCCGAGCGTCTCAGGATGTCGCCAAACCATCTTAGTCGGTGTTGTCGCAATATCAATCTCAGGCTAGGGATATCAAAACAACGGTGGCGAACCTCGTCATACGTTACTCGCTCATCCCAACGAACATTGAGGATGCGTCGGAGACACCAGTGGTCGAAAACCTCTAGTTTCCGAATATCCTCCACCCGCACAGGCCGCGTCTCGCATCCATAAGTGAGAACTGTGCGAATCGCCACTGTGTTAACGCGCAGCTTTGTACGTCGGCTGGTTTCTCTACGGCTAAATAGAACCCAACGTAGTCGCGAAAATGCCGTGCGCGCAGCTTGGACACGGGTCAGTATCCCATCCCTGGCTTGGCCTGACGGTAACATGGACAAACCAAGGTAACGAAAAGTGTTCGCCGTCTCCAAGTTCTCGCTATCAATCTTGAGAGGCAGATGAGGCGATGAAGTTCAGATCCTGCAAACTAACGTCCTGTCACCTTACTTTCAGAGATATCCAAAGTTCTAGAGCGTATAGTCCCGAAAGATCTACTCTATGGTGAGTTAAAAATAGGAAGTCGATCCTTGGGCACTTGCGGTACAAAGAAGTTTTCAAAAGAGATATGAAAGCTCTTGGCCCTACGAGTAGGTAGGAACTTGGTCTTAAGCACTCACTTTGGAGGCATGTTGTAAAGTATCGTCTGTAAGCTGCTGAACTCAGATCACGTCGCCGGTGTGCAACAGAATCAGATCGACCGAGAATTGCTGATCGCTGCGAGCGCCGCGCGAGAGATTGTTTCTCCCGAATCGGACTGTTTAGTCATTCTAAAAGCTGTGGAATATGAAAAATCATACGGTTATGATGTACAACCATGGTCGATATCGACTGAAGGAGGCCAAGAACAAGAACGTATAGTGACGGATACATTGTCCATCAATCGGAATCGGCTAATATACTATCTGCAACGCCGCATGGTTTTTGTATATCTCGCTCATGCTTGACAAACTTGTTGACGGTGTTAAAAGACTGGACCCAAGCAGTTGATGAAGGAGCATCATCGCTTGCTATCTGGATATGTTTAAGGCTTGTGACCGAGTTGATCACTACAAAGCTTCAACAGATGTGGATCAGCGAACAACTAATCGTATGACTTGAAAGTTACCTCACTGAGTGCAAGGACATTGTTCGTACTAACGGGGTCATTCATGCCACTAGTGACGTACCACAAGGTTCCGTCCGCTGGCCAGTACTTTTCTTGGTTTACCTCAACGACATACCTCCGTGATTTGTTTCAAAATTAGATGTAGCCCAGTTCTTCCATTGAGGAAATCGGTGAAAATTGAATGACCTTGAATGTTTTAGTTGGCCGATTTCAGGCGATGTCGCCCATCATTAATTAAACTAACCTAGAAACGATGGTGACGCATCAACTCTGGTGCATAGCAGTCTCATTTAAAACTGAAGAAAACGAAATGCTCTCTTTAGCATCGAGAAACTGCTGGCCTTATTAATAGACGCCAAGCATGGATGTACATGGATATACGTACACGAGTCAACCAAGGCAGTTTTCGTCGAGGTCGGGGCTGCGTCGACCAGCTGTTCACATTGCGTCGGATTCTGGAACATCGTTTATGCTATCAGCAGGCAACAACCGCTTGTTTCATCGACTTCGAAGCCGCCTTCGACTCCGTCGACCGAGATTCGCTGTGGAGTGTGATGCTGGCGGATGGTATGCCGGAGAAACTTGTGCGCATGATGCAAGCGTACTATTCATTCACGCAGAGCCGCGTACGCGCATATGGAATGGTGTCCTCGACGTTCCCCATTAGGACTGGTGTCCGGCAAGGGTGTCCTTTGTCCCCTGTGCTATTCAACTTCGCGATCGATTGGACAATGAAGCAGGCGCTTTCAGATTACGCCGGTGTGATACTGAGTCCGAGCGTTTCGATTGCCGATTTGGAGTATGCCGACGACATCGTAATCTTGGGGGATGATCCTGAAACGCTTCAGACGACCCTGGAACGCCTCAGCTCATTTGCTTCTATGCTGGGGCTACGAATCAACACGCGCAAAACTAAGTATTTTACCACCGCCACTGGACCTCATCTGCCTCTCAAGATTGGTGGCGAGAACTTGGAGATGGTGAACACTTTTCGTTACCTTGGTTCGTGCGTGCTACCGTCAGGCCAAGCCAGGGATGAGATACCGACCCGTGTACAAGCTGCGCGCACGGCGTTTTCGCGACTACGTTGGGTTCTATTTAGCCGTAGAGAAATCAGCCGACGTACAAAGCTGCGCGTTTACAGAGCGGCGATTCGCCCAGTTCTCACTTATGGATGCGAGACGTGGCCTGTGCGGGTGGAGGATATGCGGAAACTAGAGGTTTTCGACCACTGGTGTCTCCGACGCATCCTCAATGTTCGATGGGATGAGCGAGTAACGAATGACGAGGTTCGCCACCGTTGTTTTGATATCCCTCGCCTGAGTTCGATATTGCGGCAACACCGACTGAGATGGTTTGGCCACATCCTGAGACGCTCGGACGCTGAACTAACCAGGATGACACTATCGCCGACACCCTGCGCAGAATGGCGTTGTCGTAGCGGAGGACAAGTGAAGACTTGGCTCGCCACCGTGAGATCGGACGTGGAGCTGCTTGGTCTACGATCGGTTTACGGATGGCGCACGTGGGACTGGACCTGGCTTACAATCTGCGCGGATCTCGCTTCTAACCGCCGAGCGTGGGTGGCTGCAATCCGTGACGTCAATGAAGCCAACTCATCCTCCAAGAGGAGATAGTCGCACTAAATTAAAGTAAAGTAAGTAAGTACATGAAGCTTTCGTACACGATAACCGGTGACTACAGAATCTGCTTCAGGAGAACGAATCTCTCGCACAAAGCGCACAGCTTTATGACCTATTCAAACGGTTGTCTGTAGCCTATGTGCCATTCTTTTAGCAGCCGATATTGTCACACGATCTTCTTCAGTTTCCATCTAATGCTTTCTGCCGCGTTTTTAAGGGAGAAACTAGTTCTCAGAACTTCGTTTGATCGATTTCGAGAGCTGTCATATCCCATTTACACTCTCTTCTCCTACTGTGGGGCACGTTCACATAAACGTTTATTTTCTCATTTCAACTTATCAACGATTTATTTTTCGTCGACAATGGCAAGCCAGTGTTGTCTGGATGGACAAACCTACCTAGCTTGATTTTAGATTCCGTGAAATTGCACGACGTTAACGCCCCCACAATATGGCTTTGTTGTTGGTATAAACCATTTACACTATCGTATGTGTTGCCTTCCATCGCAGCAGCTGGAAATTTGACTTAAATCAATTTAGCAGATTTATTATGGTGAAAGCAAACAACTAGTAACTCAGAAATGGTTTGAACGAACTCTACGAGTTGAACTGACTAGCATTCAAAATTGACATGAGTCCAGTAAGCTACCATCGTTAGCCTCTCCCTTAGCTAACAGTTGATCACCGAATACATCTGCATTTTTCCTGTTTTGAACTATCATCATTTATTAAAGTGTTTGTGTGATCAAATTGAGCAGTTTAGTGTTTCAGTTTGAGCGGATTCAGAGGTTTAAACACGGAGAACTTAAGCCTAGATACTCAAAACATTCATGCATATTGTGGTTCTCACATCCCCATCCCTTACATACCACTACAGGTTTCTGGCTGTTTGCCATCATCAGGTGGAGACTTGATACTATTTGCCGATGATATTAAAATATGGAAACGAGTCAGATCTGTTGATGACTGTTTGGCATTACCATGCATCTTATTTCTTTGTTCCCAGTTAAATGAGTTACCATTTAACCCCGCGAAATGTAAAATGCTGCAGCTTGGAAAATCTTTGCACCACACGTATCAGCTTGGCACGCAAGATCTCGTCTGGACCACCGCATAAAAAGATCTGGGTGTCGTTTAATCTTAGGCCTGGACATCATTGCCGGATGGTGTACAATAAAGCTTGCTCACATCCCCCAAAATTACCTGTAGATATGGTTTAAACAAATGATAATATACAAAAATGCTCATTTGCATGCATTTCCATCACACTCACACACACACACACACACACACACACCAAGACCGATTTCGTGCTGTTTGCACTCATCAGTAACGTCAGGATCCGCATACGCTTCAAACAGTGCAAGAATGGTAAACGAGTTGCGCTTGTATACCACCGTTTGATAAGGTTGGTACAACATACTGTTTCGAGCGCATGCAGATCCTGATCCTACTCTCTCGACCTGATGAGTGCAAACAGCACGAAACCCGTCGTAGGGTGTGTGTGATGGAAATACACGCAAACGAGCATTTTTGGTCATGTGTTTGGGCACATGTGATTGAACAGGTTGGTCGTACCAACCTTATCCAACAGTGAATGCAAGCGCAACATGTTTTATATGCTTTTACTTGGTATACCCCGTACTCTTGTGGTTATTGTAAGCCATTAAATTTTTGACTTCTGAATTTTAGATGGGTGCCAATTTTTGTTTGTTAGAAACTGTTCCACTTGGAACTCCTCACCGAAAGAAATCCTACTAACGAAATTCGTTACGGTTTTCAATTGAAAGCTCGTGCAAGGCAACCCATATAGCATGTTACTCACTCTTGACACGCTGTATAACAATACGCCGGCATTGCTCCCACTATAGCCAATTCGTAACTCAGATTCCATAGAATACCCGATAGCACCGATAAAAGAACGAGCCGGACAAACAACGCTTTATATGACCCCACAGCCACATGGAAAATAGTGAAAAAAATAACTATGACCGTCTACGACCCTGCCCAGTGGGTGGTTTTCGCATCTACCTAGTGAAATTGGGATTAAGCATCAATCATATGAACCACTGAAAAATAAACTGGCCAATTTTGTTGATGACCGACCGGCAACTGAATGCCGAAAAGCAAACGAGGAGGTAAACAAATGTATACTTAAATGTCACTGTTAAATAGGCTTCTTACAGAGAACCACGATGTTCAATTACATTATCACAAAGTGATTCCTGTCCGAGCACTCAAGACGCTTATAAAAGACAAAAGTTTGTGGTGCTCAAGAATGTTCCAGACCATCATGACCTTCAGTGCGTATGAGTCAAGCAAACTTTTTCACTGTTAGACATGTAGGTCAAATCAGGTTAGCGGTGGACATAATTAATCGGTCGGACTCGTGACCTTGAATTAATTGATCAACTGAAATGAGCTTTTCACACATCACCAAGTTAAATTTAGCGCTAGCAACGGAGTGTTGATGCGAAAAAGAAGAGGGTGGGTTTTTTGAAATTCTCGAATGTCTCTTGGTTATGGCATATTGGTTTAAAAGGTGAACATGTTTACTTGTGCACTGAAACTTGTTTTAGCATCCGCCCAGTGTTCCTGCTCAGATGACTCAGCCTAATATTGTTGTCGCTATTTGAAGATTATAAATTCAACTAAACTATTTGGAGGATGTTTGAAGGAAGTTTGTTGCATTGGAATGCATCATAGCAGCCTTATAGTTTGAAAAATTGGGTTTTAAGCGAGGAAGATATTTGACGCTCGCGTAGCAGTTACCTACTAACTTCAGTGTCTAGTCCTTAACGGAACAACAACAAGCTTTTCCCTTTCGTTTCAGACTTCGGCAACGCTCACCAGTGTTTTCGTGCCAGAAACTTATTCTTCGTCTTTAGTGGCGCAACGTGTTCTTCCTTTCGCATACTTACCACTGGTTCCACACAAGTGCTTTTCAGCTGATGCATGAGTATGCCTCCGGATATTGTCTGAACTGAAAATAAAACGATCTGCATCCATGTTGACATTTGAAAATTCACACGTGAGTTGCTGGTTGAACTCTCAACTAGCGCGGATGTGAAACGCGGTGGTTAACCAGGACTCCCTTCACTCTTCTCACGCCTTCACTAAAGTTGCCGCAAATCACTCCAGAGCATTCATGACACATTGCTCATTGCACTCGCTAGAGCATGTTCATCATCCAATCACTCCCGAATCTCATCCAGGGCAGCTTGACCTAACCACACTCAGATGCCACTGAACCGAATCACCCATCAACATTCACCCTATATCAAAGGTGTAACATTCACGGGTCGACCGCTGGCATGTCATACTCCATTTTGTATTTGCGAACCCCCTCCCCAGGTCATCTTGTTGTTCCCGTTGTGCGTTATCAGTTGGAAAGCCTCCGGATGATGAATACACAAATTGGTCCGGTCGACAAATGCGCACGTTCGATAACGTCAACGAAAAACCCTCGTGAAGCAGCCATAAACATGCTGTGTAGACAAAGTGGTACATGCGCGCGCACACACATGTGGTGATTTGGAGCACGTATGCGTGTGTCGTGATGAGGTTGATCAGTAAACGGGCTCTGTGGGTGGGTGGGTGGTTGGTTGGTTGGAATGAACAGATTGTGTTATCTCATCCAACCGTGAAGACCTTATCGTCAGCAGGTTTTCGTGCTGTTCGGTCAGCCTAGCATTGGCGGTGGAAAGAGGTGGGGGTGGGGTTGATTCTTCTTAAGACGCCGCGGAATGATAAGTCGGATGAACGAACTCATGTCAAGTCGCAACCACGGGGGTGTGAATAATGGCATTCGGGGCATTTTAATTGCTCGGCGAAGGTAGAATTAAACTATCGGATTAAATATATGGCGTATATAAAATTGACAATCTAGTCTATTAAGGTACCCAGCACAACACACGGAAAGTGGATGGTTAAGAACGTTCTCGACATGTGCAACCAAGTCAAGTTTGAATGTATAAGAATCTACTAACCAATGGCGGAGGTTGACCTTGAAACAGCGGCGCGATAGGGTTTGTAGCACGGGGCGAAATGGCCATGAACAGAATCAGAAAATAATTTGGGACCAAACGCCAAAATAACCAGTGCTTTGGAGCTAACGCTCAACAATGTGAACAGCAAAATAGTGGTCAGCATGTTGAACTGTATGATCAAAGTTAAACACTGATTATTTGAATTGAGACTTACGGAATTCAGTCTTTATTGTGTCAATTTGATAACGGCAGACAGCCAAAAACCCTTTGTAATATGGGACCCATACGATGGTCTTGATCGCGTAAGTGTGAACCACGCTGCGATTTTACATTGGAACATCGTGTTTCTTCGCACGAACCCTATTTGACGGTACCTTCAACGTTTTTGTTTATTGTGTACCATTGCTCCTTTGTTTCAGGGATGGGTATTTTGATCAAACTTTCCGCAATATTCACTTGTTTGTCGCATAGCAACATCAGAGAAACGGAAACGCATTCATAATGAAACGGTTCCTCAACGTTGAACCAACGGGAACACCATAGTATGGTCCCCGTTTCTAAAGCTACAACCCTTTGACGACTTCGCAAATACCGCGAGCAGCATCGTTCACTCATATTCTTATCAAACACGTTAGCTACGGTCGTCCGATGTTCCTAGCAGACGGCTGTAATCACCTTTTAGTTTCCCAGTTTGATCACATGAGTATTATTCATTTCCCACTAGCTAAGTGTACATTTTTCATTTACTTTTGTGAATACATTTGATCTGTGTACAAAACGTTAAAATCTGGCTGTTTTCATTCAAGCCCACAACCATGATCAAGTGGAGAAGTTGGATTGCATCCCCATTTTTAAAGTTTAACTTTATCAAACTGTATGCCTCTGCGGTGGATGTGAGCAACACATTACTTTGGTCATATATAAGTACCTTAAGTGCTTGGCCATTAATCACTTTGGGATTCTGTGTTTGAACATCGTGGTTCGTTGTACGAACCCTATGTAACAGTGGCATTCAAATATAACTTTGTATGCCTCTGTGTTTGATACAACGAAGGCGAATTTGCATGTACTAGAGACTATTGCTCAGGCGGTGTGCGCAGATATCACTTGGACGTTCGGCATCAAGCTTTGTGGCTATCCACCATATTTTCAATAAGAGGACACCTTTTGATGATAACGCGATTTTCGTAAAAGAAGCAATCTGGAAGCTCAAAAGGGAGCGAATTTGATGAGCGGTGTTAATATTCTCACAATGACCTTGAACTATTTACCATTCTTGCGACATTTATGAGTCTAGAATCCACATTTTGCAACATGAGGTATAGGCTCAACAACACCAATCCTACCACAAAATGTTGTTGTATGTAGAAATTATTTAATTGAAAACAGCCACAGTAATGGCGTCTCGCTTTGAGGGACCTAAGGAAAAGACGCGAATTTTCCAGACAAAATCAACACACCCTGCTACTCCGGGTCGCTGGAAGGGGCGTCGATCAGTCAAGCGGTAATTCGACCCCTCCCTAATTTTCTCACGTAGCAACCGAGGTTCTATTATACTTGGTGAGGTCCACTTGAAGGGATTGGCTCTACAGCCTACAATTCCCACCTTGTCATCAACACCCCCCTGCTATCACAGCTGGTCTAATATGTCTGCCCATCCCTCGTTCATTGACTCGCTCGCTCGCTCACCCCCCACTGTACCATCTCGGTTCAAAACTAGCCACCACTGACACAAAGCAGCTTTTCTAATAAAAGTTTCTCTTGACACGACCGCGCGCGGTTTTGTGGCTTGTACATATGTGCATGAATGCGTGAGTGTGTGTGCATGAAGGTCTAATCTATCAATCGCTCCAGGCCATATGCTGCATGCCCACACACACTAAACAAACGTAATTACAGCCAAACGACAATAACATCTGTGTCTCCTGTGATCTCCGATCAGGCACAAATGAATCATGCAACCTTGACCGGCGTAAATCAGGATTGATCGATCGGCCCCAGGGAGACGTGGTCGATACATAAGTTTTAGCCTAGTCTATGTGCTCATAACTAAATTTTAGGTGAGCAAGATGCTGAAGCAATATAGCGATGCATGAGACGTTGCCGGAAAAACGTAGTGCCTCAAAAACTGGAGGACTAATGCGGTTAAAAAAACCTTTTTCGTCAATTCAAGATCAACTTTTAGATTTTCGTGAGAATATTCTATCAAATGGATCAGTAGTTTTACGCGTCTTCATGGGATAACCTTAATTTCCCAAATCTATGAAGCTTTGGACTATGCAACACGAATTGTCGGATATTTGTGTTTTAGAAAGAGCTCTACTCTCATTGCAAGTGCTATGTTTTACACATTTGAAAGCGTCGACATTTGAAAGACCGAGTATTTCAAAACAGATTAACCGCAGTATGGGATCACAGTCTTTTGATCAAAAGGTTCGTGGATGTATGTTTCAGTGTAAACATGTTCCTAACGTAATATGGTGTAAAATGGTGAGCACCAACAGTTAGTGGGTGGTAATATTATCACTTGAATGGCTTCTTGTTAATGAAGCATCGACCTCACGGGCCATAGCGGCGTGAAGAACTCATTGGACGTTTTCAAAACAACCCGTTGCTTTAAGGAAAACAGCATGGAGTTAGTAAATTCTTGCTTATGTAAACGATTAATAACGCTGGTTAAGTAGACCCAAGCGGTTGATGAATGGCACGCAAACCATGCCTTGCATTTTGACATTTCTGAAAATTTGTGTACACGAATAAAGTCATTTTCTTCTTCTTCTTCTTCTTTTTTTCTTCTAATATTTGAACGTCTTAACCACAGCCTCGTGCTAACGCAGCTATTATTATAGTTCACCAAGGCTCAGTTTTCAGTTCGATTCTCTTTGTGCTTTTCGTCAATAAGGCATTAGAATTTTCTCTCTGTAACATTATTATCAATGGATGCTATAAATATTCGTACTTGTATCA
The DNA here is from genome assembly GCA_013407085.1 of Atriophallophorus winterbourni. NCBI lineage: Eukaryota > Metazoa > Platyhelminthes > Trematoda > Plagiorchiida > Microphallidae > Atriophallophorus > Atriophallophorus winterbourni. The sequence goes on along the minus strand of JACCGJ010006609.1, from coordinate 12,617 downwards.
GTAGCACATTCATTCAGCATCACAAATGCTATTTGCTGAATGCTTGTAGGCAAATTATTCTTTAATTATAACCCATGCCTGCACGACCTTGTAAAAACCAGGAATACAAAGTTCTGACCAGTTCTTTCCAACCCGTAGGAACAATGTCCAGATCTGTAATTTCTTTTACAAACATAGTTGTACCACAGATGCCTCTACGCAAAAGTCCACTTCCTTATTTCAACTCCCAAGAGAAATCAGCTATTCATTTCCAATCAATTTTATTAAGTACATTCATAAAAACCTATCCAAATTACTGCTGCCGCTTTGACGGTTTATCCAATTCCAAATTGTGTAATTTGTCTTCCTTTAACGTGATGAATGGACTCGTCACGTGCTGGCCTGTTTCAAACAGTCACATGACATTGGAAATAGTGTGGGCCAATGCACACTTGCAATTCCACCGTCTATGTGACCTTGAAATTTAAATTGCAACCAAAGTGACAGCCGAAAAAGAATTCAATACTTAATCGTCGCTTCCATAAAATGAATATCTAACATGTTTACCGTTTAATTCAGCCTGCTTTTGAACTACGTAACAAGTGTGTTTGTTACCTTCGATTTATCTCAGCTATATATTTTCTTAGCGGGTTGATCGGGTTCAAATATATCGTCTCTATGTTCGATTCCAGTATCACAATTTAGGGCATATTATATAAATTTCGCCGTACTTTTCCAACCAATGCCGGGACCCATTGTACAGCTGGGTGTAATGAGGAATCAAGTTTAGTAAACGCATCGACTAAGTGCATTGAAGAAGCTAAACCTGCGAAATTTTACTCAGGACACCCCGTTATCTTGCCGTGCGTTGTGTACACAAAGTAGCAAGCGCGGAGGCAGGCACTATCCTTACTGTCAAAGTGAACTCAAGTGGAAAGAGGCGCTGTTCGATTGCTGGGTCTGAACCTGAACAACAACATGCCTACACAGAACGGACGAAGACATTTATCCTACAACAAGTTCTCAGTTGCAAGAAACTGACAGTGAGAAATGCACCATCACGTGTCTTGCAACGTGGAACATACTGAGACGGAGTTCGCCACCTTCGGTCGATTTCGACCATGGATATATATCACAAGCGCGTGATGGTTTCATGCTCCACAACATTTCGATTGAATAAACAGCCCGATTAGGGAGGAACAATCTTTCCCGCAGCGCTCATAGCGATAGTCCTTACTCGGTCAATCGGCGTCAGTTGCACGCCAGTGACATGATTTGCTTTCAGCAGCCCTGAGATTTATATGCGCTACCCCAGCTTGGACAGGACACTATGCACAGTGCCTCCACAGTGAGCGGTCAAGAGCAAGTTCTTCACAACTCGTAGGGTCAATGCCGAGATAATTCATATCTCTTTTGTAAATGTCTTAGTACCGGAAGTGCGGTCTGCTCAGAAGTCGACTTCCTGATTTCAACTTACCTTTATCTTAAGGAATTCGACCATCTTCTATTCTGTGCACATGACATAGCCATCGTAGGCGGCGCTGACGTAGTAGGGTAAACATGCTCCGTAGACCAGATTTAGAAAACGCTTTGGCATTCGTTACTTTACCCGTCCACGAAATGTGCAATATATGGTGGATGCTTTGAAACTGGGAAGCATTCATCTTCCGTTCGTTTCTTGTGTGGATGGTCTAGGTTTCATTGCCGTAAAGTAAAACATTGAGTGTGCACGCTTAGTATACCATCATCTTTGTCTTCACAATCAACTTGTGGTTGCTCCAGACATGAGTGTTTAAACGGGGCAAGATGGCAGCTGCTCTGTCAATCGGCATATCAACCTCTGAGACGTAGACCGTATGATATCCAGGAAGTCCATTTCAACTACCTTGGTCCATTCTGCAAAGATTTGTTTTTGTCTAATTTTCGTTTTGAATGTAAGGAAACGCAATTGGTTATTGTCCTTTGCTCGTTCAGACAATTCAATTTACATCAAATAAGAGTGGACGCATCAAGAATCTCATGCATTTTAACACCATAGTACACCCTGAAACCGTATAAAGCATACTTTCTTATGGTACTGCTGAGTACTTTTCGTTCAGTTACATAGTTTCAACTAAATTAAATATATGTGAACCTTCGTTCGTTATAGAGAATTCTTTAATAATCGAACGAGTTTTATGCAAAAATGAAAATTTTTTGAAAAACCTTTTTACACAGTATATGACCTTGAAAGTTGGGATTAAAATTACACGGAACAAATGATTTGAATGATTTGGAAATCAACGTGGGGTGTGTTTGATGGAAATACATGAAAATGAGCGTATTTGTTCCTGATCATGGTTTTAAACCCTATCTACTTGACTGTGAGCTCATGTGATTGAACAGGTTAGTCGTACCAACATTGGCAAACAAGCGCAACTTGTTTACCATTCTTCCACTGTTTCAAGCGCATGCGGATCCTGATCCTACTGGCCCTACCTGATGGGTGCAAACAGCACGAAACCGGTCGTATGTGTGTGTGTGATGGAAATGCATCCAATTGAGTTTTTGAAAATTAAGGTGTTTTAATTATGGGGTTAGGTTCAACGGAATCTATCTGCTTTGATCCGGTAATATTTATCACTGTGAACAGCCAATTACGCAATAGGAATTTTAGAAAAGTTTGATGATGTATGTCAAAGATGAATCCGAAATTTTTAGAAAGTTCACTTAGGACTTAATATTCATTAAAACGTTACATTTCTAGGGAATTTCTTCGCAGCACGAGCGAATACTCAGACTCAGACTGCGGGATTTACGCAGCGATGTATAAGGGATAGCTTTAGACTGACCTTGAATATCAAAGAAGCGACTACTGGCTGTTTACCGTCATTAGGTGGACTCAGCTAAATTAGTTTCATTAAGTCATGAAACGGTGGAAAAGTGGTGATCGAAGGTTGCCTTTGAAGCCACTTTTATATAGGTTTCGTACAAGGATTCGCGGTGTCCAACTGCATAATCACAGAGTGATTCACGATCCGACGCTTGAGACGGGTATATACGACTGATATAATGTGCAATACACAACCGACGCACACACACAATGCACCAACGGTTTTGGGCTGTTTGAGGTCACCAGGTGGAGATAGTAAGAGTGATTCCAATAACTATCTAATGCGATTCGGTGGGTTCAAAGGCATCTCACCAGTGAGTCCGATCCATGTCAGGATCATGATGAAATAGGTTCATGTCTGGTAGCCATGGTCACCAAGTGGTGTGCAAGTATTCATATAAATCCACAAACTTTTCAGCAATGATTCTGTTTTACTTTAGCACGCTCACCCGGACTCAAGGGACGAATTGTTAGCGATACTTTATTCCCTGTAATGTATGAACCGTATAATTCCTACCTGTGGCAGTTAGAAAGAAAATAACGTTCCATTTATGCAGCGACATGTAGCTGAATGCAAAGGTTGCACGGTACGTCAAGGTCAGTGTGCAAATTTAAAACGTTGGCGATTCATAGGTGTTGTCTACACACAAAAACCTAACCGCTTTCCAAGCCATGATAACAGTTGCATCCTCGTTATTCTTCACAGAACTTATATTACGTCTCTCGTTTCAGTAGCGCTTTGCATGAGTGTATACAGTGTGCAGAACGAATAATCTCATTGACTCGCTTCATGGAAAGACTGAGATTTTAGTAATGTAAATTTTATATATGAACTAAAAATCTGGCACGACACCACACACGAGAACGCAATCAACCTAATTTGAGCTAAAAAGGGTTTTATAAGTACGCCGCATTATAGGGTGTTAGCTTTATTAAACCATTCAATTACGCGTGCATATTAATTAAATATAATTCAGCAACATTACAGTGTTTCTCATATTTGTTGTTGTGACACGCCTTGTAAGATTGACAGGTTTGTTTCATGAGATATTGTAGTTGAAAAGCGATAAAGCACTGCTCGTATACCAATACTTTTGAAAAGGTTTTGACCATGCCGAAGATGGACGATCGAAGCTGAATTTCCTTCCGTTGCTACTATGAAATTTGGTAACTGCATGCCACTCAGTCCGTTTCGCGTTGAACCAAATGATCATCTCAAAGGTCAAGGTTATGGGTTTTGTGGTCTTGACAAAGTAATGAGGTACCGAGACATATTCGGTATAATTTTGATCTTTGACTTATGAATAATGATTTCTACAGTTATTGATTCTGTTTTTCGGCTACGTAAGCCCGGCTACTTCACTTGCTGTTCCTATGGTCAAAGGCTCTAGCAGCGTGTCTCTTGGGCGTGTCCCAGTTCATAAAATCAGTCTCTAATTAAGCAGATTATATCTGATTATGTCGGCTGGAAATAATTGCCAAGCATAATCGGCGCTTGATAAATGTCACTTTGGTCTACCCTGTGACACTGGATGAAAATCTTTGAATCAATGTAAGCGGCGGCTGCTTTGCCATAAGCGACAGCACTGCCGTGCGTATGCCACCTCTGGTAACTGTACAAAAACTCAGTAGGTGGTATACATTCGCCTCGGTTTTGACAGTATTGGACCTGCTGTATCTTCCATGATCTCCGTGATACAGCTTTGAGATGATCATCTATGGTCCGGATCCATCTGGGTGCACATGTTGATCATTTTATATTACTCGGTTTGTTACATAACTATGCAGTTCGATTCGGCAGTTAAAATCATTCCTACAGCACTCAAACCGATATTTATTAGCAGGGCAATAAGCACAGATCGCCCGTTGCCGAGATGATCTTAGCAGTTGTCATCAATATCTACGCGTCCTCAGCTTGAACATGACTCTCTGCATTATGATTTCAAACTAAGCGGTCGTAGGATTCGTATAAAGTGCATTCACATGCATATTGTGGTGCTCACATCCCTATCGCTTACACACCACTAACGTTTTCCGGCTGTTTCGCATTCATAAAATGGAGACACTAAGATCAGGTTCAGTGAGCCATGAACATCGTGTTTCTTTGCAAGAACCCTTTCTACAGTGGCATTCAAGTATACCTTTGTTTCGCTTTCACGTATCTTACAAACACAATTTTACCGCAGTTGAGACCTTTTTCATTGTAAACTTCTTGATTTCAACGGACCTAAATGGATGATTAATAGCTGATGTACTATAAACTTATCATTTTGTTCTGCAATGTTCATCTATTCCAAATACTTCATGCTATTTTGAAAGTACAATTCTATGTCCAGCATGGCTGTATTAAAATAGTGTTCACTTGTTGCTGTCGTGAATTACTTTTTCTGTTTTGCTATGAACGTAGCTCACCCGTACACGCATAAACATGGCTGATCGATCAACGTGTACTTAGCACTGTGAATTCAATTCACTCCATGTTCGCATGTTCACATCTACAGCTAAATTTAAGCATTCGTAGAATCTCTTACTGCTCCATCGCTCTGCGAGTTTCTCAAAATGAACACTTCAATTGACAGTGTAATTTGTCATGGTATTCCTGGTTAATGAGCCATTTATAAGTATTCAATTCAATTCGATTCCATTCAATTCAATTTAATGATCTAAAAAGCATGTAGTTTTACAAAAAACCGCAGAATAATATGGGAACTACGAATAATATAACAAGTAAAAACGTGATTTGGTTGCTGACTGAGCAGTTCAAGAATCAGGTAAAAATCCAAATGGCAGACTTTGTTTTCGATTGGTGGGATGACAATTGCAGGTACCAGGTTTTAAGATGTATAGTTTTCTTCGATGCACGGGTTTACGGTCAAAAAGGCATTAAGACTTCTCTTGAAAATCTGCTCATTTGGTGAGTTTACAACATCATCTGGCAGATTATGCCAAGTGAAACAAACTCGCACGGCAAAAAATGTCGTCTGCAGTTAAGTCTCGAGTGAGGGACAGTTAGAGTAAATGTGTGAGCTCTTGTATTACGTGAGCTCCGTAGATTCAATAAGCATTGTAGAGGGTGATTTTCGGTATTCAAAATATTGTAAACCAAAATCAAATCCCCTCGGAGACGACGACGTGGATAATCAAATAAATTTAGCGTTTTGATTCGCTCATTGTAGGGTTTCCGGCTGAGTCCAGTGACAAGTTTGGTAGCTCGATGATATATTCTTTGCAAAGTCGCAATATCTTTTTAAGCCATGGCGACCATGCTTGAAATGCATATTCCATCTTAGGCCTTATGTGCGTATTTAAAATGCAGGAAATTTTCTGTTTTGAGAACCTACCGAAAATTCTCTTCAGGAGTGACAATTTCTGTGATGTTTTGCGATAGACGGATTTGCGGTGGCTCGACATTGCTAGAGTTTTGCTTAATAACACACCTAAGTCCGTGAATATAAAAGCTCATTTGCATGCATCTCCATCACCCCCCCCACGAAACCGGTCGTAAGATGAGCTTTTTATTCATGGTCATGGGTTTTAAACCCAGTCTACATAAGTGGGGGCTCATGTGATTGAACAGGTTGGTCGTACCAACTTTACCCAACATTGGCATACAAGCGCAACTTGTGCACCTAAGTCCTTTTTTCCATGGTCCACAAGAGGCTGTGTTCCAATAAAATACTGGAACTCCACATATTTTCTAAAGTTAACATGTGACACTTTTGGAAATTAAAAAATAGGCGATTTTTAGAGACCAAACATTGAGGTTGTCTAGATCCTTCTGGAGCAGTTCGCAGTCTTCCGGCTTATTCATTCTCTACCACACTTTTATATTGTCCGCGAACAGTACGATCTTACATTTGCAGAGAGCCGGTATGTCATTGGCATGAAGTGCGAATAGGACTGGTCCGAGGACGGATCCCTGAGGCACTTCACTTGTCATGGCTACCGATTTCGATAGAGCACCGTCCACAGAGACTTGAACAAGCCGGTCAGTCAGGTAATTTTGTAACAAGGCTAACAGTCTGCCAGTGATACCACAATGTTCCAGTTTCTGAAAGAGAATCCTGCGATTTACGCGGTCTAATGCTTTCGACAAATCGAGGTAACATACATGGATAGTATCCCCAGCATCCACTGCTCCAGTCCAGTCATCAAGGATAAGGAGAAGGTTAGTAAGGCAGGAGTATCCCCTTCTAAAACCGTGTTGGGCTCCCGAAAATAGCTTATTTTCCTCAAGGTATTTGCTCAGTTTGTTCACCACGATCCTTTCGAGCACCTTGGATACGGCGGACAACAAGGAGACAGGCCTGTAATTTGCGGGCTATGAACGCATAGAAATTGTGCACAATGCTTGAGTATATTCGGGGTAATTTTATCATAACCATGGATTATCTGGGATTCAACGATAGTAGAGTTCGAAGCACCTCTTCTTTAGTAATGGTTATTGTGTCCAATGGTACAGGATGCGTTATTTCCGGATCCAGTTGTATATCCACGCTTTCCTTCAGACAAAATACTGTAGCATAATAATTTACGAGAACATCCGAGGTGTCAGCTGCATTTGTGGTCATTCCAGAGGGCATCTGTAAGGACGCAACTCCTGGTTTCACTGAACACTGCTTGTTCACAATCTGGTTTAAGAGCTTTGGATTCCACTCCATTTTAGACATTAATTCAGCTTGATACTGTATTTTGTCTTCAGCAATAAGTTTAATGACCTGGTTTCTTAGTTTTCTAAAGGTCTCCCATGTGGCATCGGTGGTTAACCGGCGATGGTTTCTCCAAGCCATTTCGCATTTTAATTCATTTCCTAGGGCCACTGCTGACTTTAAATCCGAATGCATTTTTACACTGTTTAAGTACGAATGCTGAGTTAGAGTTGATTTCCCGGTTAAGCTTGGTCAAAATGCTAGACCACTGCTCTTTTACTCCTATGTCTTCAATTTGCCAATCGTTAATCAAACTTAGGACGTTTGATAATTTAGATAGGCATACTTTACTGATGATTTTTTGCATCGTTTGTTCGACTTAGATAGTCAAAATTCACGACCAAATGGTCGCTCGCATTCAGTCGTATGTAATGTTTTCGACGGAGTCTACCTCAGTTACGAATGACATCAAACTTTGTACTAGCGTGCACATCATAGAAGTTTGCCAAATTCAAAAAAGATCTCGACGCATTTCATACGTGGTCTATACCAAACCGCTTACAATTTAACATCCAGAGCTGCAAAATGTTAAACGTCTTAAAATCCCTCGAATTCACATACACTCTGGGATCTGAGCAACTTTCATGGTTTACAGATGAGAAAGACTTGGGTGAGTGGATTAGCATTAACTTGAAATATTTACGACAGTGTTCTGTGGTAGACAATATGGTCCTGCTAAATCTTAGCACCGCTCAGGAAGGATCTTCGGTAGTTTCGTGAAGCAGATACTCCCACGGATAATCAACACTTTTATCAGGCGAACAATGAAGAGTACGCTGTTTACGCAAGTTCCCCATGGTAACAAAAGGAAATGGCATTTCAACGCGTATACCACCGCGCTACCAAACTGTTGGTAGTAAGATTAACTCAGAACTCGGAATGTTTTATGGTAGAAAGACCAACTAGCTTAACAACAACCCTAGGATGACAGGTATATAGAGTTAAATTACGAAATATCTCAAAAATCAATAGGGATAGTTGTAACGTCTGTGACGTGAGTAACGCGTATTCCACCCGTTTCTTGGTTCGACAAATGCAAAACCACAATTCGGATGTTATACGGTACATCAACTGTATAGAAACGTACAGCAAACAGGAGACAAAATACTCCAGAATCAATTATATCAAATGCAAACAAGTTCAATGACGACCTGAGATATAAATAGAATGAAAGGAGTTACCAAAATTGCCGTCCAAAATGTCTATCAAAGACAAGACACCCAAAAGTGGTGTCAAAATGCAAGCCAATTACAAGTGCCAAAAATGGCAACCAAATTCAACAACAATGACCGACAATGGCCGAAACGAACAATTAAAACAAATAATTGACCAAAGGCGTGTAAAGAAAAGATTTACAATAGCAAGTTTTTAATAACAAAAGAAATGTTTTCCATCAAATACAGCATAAATATAAAATACCGGAAAAGATAATCAACAAAATTTAGATTCTGGATATTGTTCCAAAATATAAGGTAAAGACGAAGAAAAATGAAGAATTTCATAAAGTTGCATCTTACACCTCCGGCCAAATTCTTCCTAGGACCTTAACGTATAAACCCAGAATAGCAAATGACTTTATTTAGTGGCGAGTCACACACGCCACGTCGCATTGCCATCATTGGACACATGTGGCTTTTTATAGGGAAATAGTTTGCCAGACTAAGACCCACCACGTCCTCCGGTTCTGCCACGGTTCCTTACAAGAAGCTTACGCGCGCATTCCCAGCCGAACGAGCTTTGTGTATTTCATCCTCAAATAGCGACATCTTGCGCCATCTAAACAACTCTAATCTGCAAATTGAAATAAGTGTATCCGGTGTCCGAAACACAAATTGCTCATCGGGTACACAACCGAACGTCTTGCGCCACTCATATGAATAGTCAGGCTGACCATCTGTCGCCACCACTTCGGCTGATTCACTGTCATGTGAACCAGGCCTACTATTAATTTTGGCTGATTTGGTGTCAGGTGCGCCAGGCTTAGTCTCCATCTGATCCGAATTAGTGTCGGGAAATTCAGTCACAAAATCCGACTGAGCTAATTCAGTGTCAGGTAACTCAGCTTCCTGATCACAACCGACAACACAAAGGTCAATATCCTCAGACGTTTTATACGCAGGCCCCTGCAATATCCAACCAAACAATGTCTTCGTTGCGAACGGACGGCCTCTTCCACCGAGCCGCTGTTCTAACGCCCAGTGTGCTTCAGGAACGTCGCAACCAATCAGCACTGTCACCGGCTGATCATGAACGTTAAATAAATCAACGCCCTTTAAATAATCACAACGTTCACGCAGAGCGCTAGTTGACGATTGGGACACATGAGGCAAGGTTTCTACGGTGTAGGCATTCGAAACCTGAATGACTTCTCCACCATCCGCAGAAAGAATATTTAAGTTCAGACGGGAGCAGTTCATTACCCGTTGATGGCCCAAAGTTGTAAGCGACACTTGAGCAGGGCACTTTGGCATATTGTAATTTTCAACGAATTCACTAAGAATTAACGTGGCATCTGAACCATCATCCAGGAGGGCTACTGCGTCAATAAGTCCCGACGACGTCTCGATCTTGACAGGCACGGATCCTAAACATACCCTGGCACTTAATGCCGCGTGACTGCAATTGATCTTTGCCGGCGGATTTCTTGCCGGTTGATCGTTATGCAGGAGCGTGTGGTGCCACATGGTTCGACATATACTTATCCAGTTTAGAAACGAAAATCGCAACAGATTCCGAGCATATGATTTCTTCAGGCAAAAAGTTCCAAGTGAAACAAATTCTTACCACGAAAATAATTTCGACGAATATCCAATCGAGAATACGGAATGCTTAAAGCCTTTGGATGTTTTCGTGTTCAACTAAAGCCATTGGGCTTAAGCAAGTGTTTAAAGGAATGGTTATCCGTATGCAAGATTTTGAATGCCAACAGGAGGTCACTCCGTATCAGTCGTTGGGTAAAATCATATAGATTTAGTTTTAACATTCGCTCTTTGAAAGGCAAATTTCTGTAACGGGGCACCAACTTTGTCGCACGATGATAAATCCTGTCGGGTAGTTCGATATCCTTCCACAGCCATGGTACCAAGGCTTGGATGGAATATTCCATAACAGGACTACATACGTATTAATCAACCAGGGTAAAGTTTCGGGCTTGAAAATCCTGAATATCCTTTTTAAAAGACTCGAGATATTGCAGACTTTATTGTACACTGTCCGGCAATGATGTCCAGGCTTAAGGTTAAACGAAACCCAGATAACGAGATCTTTTTCTGTGTTGGTCCAGACGAGATATTGCGTGCCAGCTGATACGTGTGGTGCAGAGATTTTCCAAGCCGCAGCATTTTATATTTCGCAGGGTTAAATGGTAACTCATTTGACTGGGACCAAAGAAATAACGCGCACAGATCTCGTTGTAATTACATACAGTCATTAATAGACCCGACACGTTTCCATATTTTAATATCATCGGCAAACAGTATCAAGTTACATACAATATCCTCTACTATATCGCTTATGTACACCAAGAACAGAAGAGGTCCAAACACCGAGCCTTGCGGTACTCCACTTGCGACGTCTATTCTTCTAGAGAATGTGCTGTCAACGCGAACTGGGACATGTCTATCAGTAAGATAGTCCCTTATCCAATTCAGAAATATTCCCGTTAATTCATAAGATTCGAGCTTTTTAATTAAGATGTCATGATTGACTCTATCGAAAACTTTGGAAATGTCGATGTAGCAAGCATGTACAGCCTCACCTTCGTCTAGTGCCTTGTTCCAATCCTCGAACGTTGTAAGACGATAAGATAAACAGCAACGATTACTTCGAAAACCGTATTGTGCTGCAGTCATAATATTTTGGTTTTCAAAATGTTCTCTTATGCGCGCAGTCACAATACGTTCCATTAATTTAGAGTTCACTGGAAGTAGCGTTACCGGTCTATAGTTTGCTGTGTCTGAACGGCTACCACCTTTATAGGTAGGAATTAACATCCCGGCTTTCCAACGCGGTGATATTTTCCTTATTGTAGGCTGAGATTGAATAAACGCGTGAGAAGAGCAGTCAAAGCAATTCGACACCTGCGAAGTATGGCGGGGGACTTCTTTTGGTTTAGTTGACAAAGTTCCTGCCCAACCATATATTCATTGACAGTCATTTCACTTAATAATTCTAAACGAGGCGAATTTGGTAAAACTCGATATGAGATACAACGCTTAGGATTGAAGACAAGTGAGTAAGACGTTGCTAAAGCATCGGTGGTATCTTGGGCAGAGTGAGTCAATCCATTATGGGTTTGTACAGAGAATACGCCCGGTTTGATTCCTGATCGCTCATTTACTATCTTGTAGAGAAGCTTACGATTTTTTCCATTCTCTTAAACAAGTTCCATTGGAACTACATGCGATCTTCTCTTACAAGAGTCGTGACGTGATTCCGTATCTTACAGTTGCTTCCGTACCAAAATTCGTATGAGTTACCCAAGACTCTTCCTTTATAGCTAACCATTTCATAGTTCTATTCCGGATTACAAACTGGTAGTTTTGATTGCATTTGTGTGGTATAAAACTCGATTTTCCGTCGATTTTCGAATTCAGATAATTTAGAAATGTATCGTAATATAAGCCCGAATCCATGAAATCAAACTCCTGACTGTGTGCATCCCGGAGACTGATATTTAAGGATCGCAATTGTATTTTTCTGACGAATGTTTTCTGTTCGTTCAATCGTTCTGCACTACATACATAATCAAAGACAAGCACCGCATGGCCAGGTAATGAATATCCTCTACCGCGGTTGCACATTCGTTAAAATCCATTACGTTACACTGCGCTAAACGCTCATGAAAGTAGACTGCAAGTAGACATTTTCGGAATCGAGATCTCAGCGTCAGCCACGTAGGTCTGGAACCAAGTCCTTGTAACTGCAACCAAATCGGGTGAAAGTCTGTTACAAAGCTCGCATAGTTCAGCAAAATTGTTGGTTAAACACTGAGCGTTCGTATATATGCACTTCATCGTATTTATCTTACACAATGTAGGATCGTGTAATGTAGCTAT